>VWZO01021064.1:30812-67290 GCA_013396975.1 Bucco capensis | reverse complement strand
CTCTCCCTCCTAGCTTGGTGTCATCTGCAAACTCCCTGAGGGTGCACTCCATCTCCTCATCCAGATAATTGATAAAGACATTGAACAGAGCCACTGAGCCCCATCACTGAGCCCTGGGGAACAGCACTGGTGACCTGCCACCAACTGGAATGTACTCCACTCACCACTGCTCTCTGGGCTTGGCCCAGCAGCCAGTTCCTTACCCAGCCAAGAGTAAACATGTCTAAACCATGGGCTGCCAGCTTCTGGCATCACATCACTTAAAAATGCAATATCTAAGCATTCAAACAGGCAAATCATTTTTTCTATAGCACTCCACGTTAACATTTCCCACCACTCCTTATAAGCTGGGCTTGGAAAATTTCATGGGGGGGGGTTGTAAGTGAAACTCTGAGTCCTCTGAAAGAGAGAGAAGGAGCCATGAAAAGGGAGCTGTTCAGTTATGCTGGGCCTGTGAGTAACATCACTGATGTCTCACTGTGTCTCCCTCAGCTTGCTGGCAGCAGGAGGGGGAAATCGCCGAACGGCTAACGTCGTAGCCCACGGCTTCGCCAACCTGTTCATTTTGGACAAGAAGGACCTGAGTGAGATTTTGGTGCATTACCCAGAGTCTCAGAAGCTGCTCCGGAAGAAGGCCAAGTGCGTGTCAGACTGCTGTGGGGCTGTAAACAAAGTAGAGTGTGGGTTTCAGAGGGTTTGCTCACTGGGTGAAGCCCTGGGAAAGCTGATGCGGCAGGCACCAGGCGTCAGGCACATGTCCAGGAGAAGGGCCAGGCTGGAGCTGCTGGACTTCAGCAGAGGGCACCCGTCCCTTGCCACAGGCTGCCAAGGCTGGAGGTGCCCAGGGCCAGCCCAGCTCTGCTGCAAAGCTTCACTGCTGACAGTGAGTGCAACACAGGAAGGAGCATGGGCAAAGGGCACTCCTTGAAAAAGCTATCAACATTTTCATTTTAGGTATTAGCATTACATAGATTTGTTACCCTGCCCTTCCTAAGGTGGAAAAAATCCCTGTCCTTTCAAAGTCTGATTTTTCTGCATTATGAAATCCAGCTAATCACACACGGAATCATTAAGATTGGAAGAGACCTCTAAGCTCCTCCAGTGCAACCATGCCTAGTACTCCCATACCACTAACCCATGGCCCTAAGGACCACAGCTAAATGGTTCTTTAACCCTTCCAGGGATGGTGAATCTACCACCTCCCTGGGCAGCCTGGGACAACACTTAACAACCCTTGCAGCAAAGAAATTCCTCCTTACATCTAATTGAAACCTCCCCTGCTGCAACTTGAAGCCATAATCTAATGTGTCCCCAGACTGAAATCCTCTCTCCTTTTTCTTGGTGCAGGAAAATGCTGAAAAACAACAATAAACCTAAAGATGAGAAAGGAGAGCCCAGAGACCCGCTGATCATCCCTCCAAAAGCTGACACCCCGAAGCTCTTCCAGGCTGCCCTGGCTGCCACAGGGAAGCTGGGGGGCACAGCTCCACTGGCACAGCTCCGCTGGAGGCTGAAGGAGCTGAGGGCAATGCAGGCAGCACAGGTCAGTGTGAGCAGGATGGCAGTTTGGCTTTGCTTCCTTAGGTGACGAGTCACTGCTCTCCCTCATTGGCTCCAGAGACTGTCACCAAGGTGCCTTAAGGGAGAGAGCTCAGGTCCTCGGGGTCTGACATAACGTGAGTGGGTGGCAAGGGGTGCTCTAGCATCTTCCATGCAGCCTTGGGAATATGTCATTGCCCCACAGGGGTTGGTTTTGCAGCGCAAAAGTGAAATACATCGATGTTCCAGGTCCTACGCTTTCNTCTTTCCTACAAGGGTTGTTGTGTCTTGTCTGAGGCTGCCCTGGGAGGTGTTGGAGTCAACATCCCTGCAGGGGTTGAAGAAACATTGAGCTGTGGTCCTTAGGGCCATGGGTTAGTGGTATGGGAGTGCTAGGCATGGTTGGACTGGAGGAGCTTAGAGGTCTCTTGCAACCTTTGTGATTCTGTGAATGTGTTTTGCCCAGCTATGTGAAGCCTAATTTCTAGCTGGGCAATGACAGAGATCTCTTCTGTGCCACAGAGGCAGAGCCACTTTAGTGGATGTGTAGGCAGGAAGGAGTGTGCTGCTGGCATCCAGCATCCACAGGCCAGTCAATATCTGGAAAGCTTTTAAGGCACAGCTAGGGCAGAGGAGCCTAGCAGCAGACAGACACACTATCCTGCCAGCTCTGTGTGATCTGCAGTGATGTCACCCTGCCTTTTTTGTCACCAGCAACTGAAAAAGAGAAGTTCATTTTTATTCCTTCCAATTGTCCCTGCTAAGCTTGTAAAAAAGCTTCTCTGTTCATGCAGACCTTGTTGTTGCTCAGCATGGAATTCTGCAGGCTGTCACATCTGGATGTGTGGAGGGAGGTGAAAGAGCAGCTGATAGGGAGAACACAGTGGCCTTGAGGCTGGGTAAACAGCCAGGGAGACACTGAGCCTGACTGGACTGCTGCAGTCCTTCACACAATGCTGTGCTTAACACTAACTAGTAACCAGTTACTAGATTGCACCAATGTGGGCTTATATTTAGTGGTTCTACCTTAAATCACAGCAATTTGGACTTCAAATTGCAGGAATCAACCTTAAATTGCACCAATATGAGCTTTTATTGTACTGGTTCCACCTTAAATTGCACCAATCTGAGTTGGGCAGCAGTGAACAGTGGACCATGTGCTCCCTACAGTAGTGGCAACAAGCCCTGTGATCAGAGAGTGAACTTACTAGAAGTTAACTCTGCTAATAGGCTAACAAGACCCTGTTAGAAGGATGTTCCTCTCCATGGCATGTCCCAAGGGGAGGTCTCTCAGGTTCTTCTCTAAAGGAGGCTTCAGGACAGGGAAGCCTGGGGCTGCTTCCTCACAATAACACTTTTTGGCAAGATAAACCCTTCCAGTGCTTCAGGAGCAAAATAAGAGCTAGTGCAGGAGGTGTGAGAAAGCTTCATGGCACTCCTCTCCCTACACTTCTCTCAAGAGGAGCAGTGTATAATCCAAAACATCCTGATGATCACAGAATCACCAAGGCTGGAAAAGACCCCCCAGGATCACCAAGTCCAGCCTATGACCCAACAATATGGCATCAGCTAAACCATGCCACTCAGTGCCACATCCAATCTCTTCTTAAACATCTCCAGGGATGGTGACTCCACCACCTCCCTGGGCAGTCCATTCCAGTGCCCAATCACCCTCTGCATGAGGAAGTGCTTCCTAATGTCCAGTCTAACCCTCCCCTGCTGCAGCTTCAAGCCATGGCCTCTTGTCCTGTCACTAGTTGCCAGGGAGAAAAGCCCAACCCCTACCTGACTACAACTTCCTTTCAGGTAGTTGTAGAGAGTGATAAGGTCTCGCCTGAGTCTCCCCTTCTCCAAGCTGAACAGCCCCAGCTCCCTAAGCCTCTCCTCATATGGCTTCCCCTCCAGCCCCTTCACCAGTCTTGTTGCTCTCCTCTGGACCTGCTCCAGCATCTCAGTATCTTTCTNCAGCTGGAAGTGGCACCATTCACAACCACTCTCTGTGCTCCATCAGCCAGCCAGTTTTTAACCCAGCGAAGAGTGAACCTGTCCAAGCCATGAGCTACTAACTTTTTCATTAGGATGCTATGGGAGACTGTGTCAAAGGCTTTACTGAAGTCTAGGTAGATCACATCCACAGCCCCGCCTTGATCCACCAGGCGGGTCACCCAGTCATAGAATGAGATAAGTTGGTTAGGCAGGACCTTCCCTTCATAAACCCATGTTGACTAGGCCTGATCCCATGGTTTTCTCGTACTTGCTGGTTGATTGTATTTAGGATGACCTGCTCCATAATCCTGCCAGGTACTGAGGTCAAGCTGACAGGTCTGTAGTTTTCTGGATTCTCCCTCTGGCCCTTCTTGTAGATGGGTGTCACATTGGCCAGCCTCCAGTCATCTGGGACTTCCCCACTTAGCCAGGACCGGTGATAAATGATGGAGAGGTCCAGCGTGGTGAAACTCCACCAACCACCCCCCTGGCTTGCACAGTGCAGACACAGAGGTTGAGGGTAATGCACAAGAATCTGCTTAAGGTTGATTTTTGCCTTTTGGTTTTGGGTGGCAGGGTTCCAGCTCCAGTCCAATCCCACCCAAATCACCAGTGCACCAGAGGTCACCTGTCACCTGCAAAGCACGCAGCCACCTGGGAGAAGAAATATTCTCAACATCTTCGGATAATTTGGTCACCATTCGTGTGATTTCTGCTGCTCAAGAGGATGAAGAAATCCTTGCTGCTGAGATTTTGGAGAAAGAAGAAGAAAAAGAAGACAAATGAAACCCAAGCAAGTCCTGGGGCAGAAGTAGTTGACAAGGGTAGAAGCTTCTTGTCCTTAACTATTGCCATGCAGTGTCTTTAGGCTTCACTAAGTGCTGCAGGTAGGATCTGCCTTGCTTTTCTGCCTGTACCCTCTCCCACAGTTGATAAACCACTCTGCCATGTGACCCAGAACCAGACATGGTTTCTGTGCTCTGGAGATTTATTTTCACTCAGCATCTTTATATGAATATTCCCACCAAATCTCAGGCCAACCTTTTTGCTTCAAAATCCAACCTTATGAAGAGGGAGCCCTGAAGAAATTGCTTCTTATGGCTCTGGATGGTTAATGAGTGTTCAGACAAAGTGTGAAGCTATTCACCTCTGACAGCTGAGTCACTGCTTGGCCAGAAAGCACCAGAGAAAGAAAACAGCAAGGTTTCTCTGTTGGGCTCAAGGTTGTCAGCAGCAGCTGTAGAGTGATTCATCTGCAAAGGATGTGCCTATGCTCACGAGATGAGCACAGAGCGAATCACACTGCAGTGAGAAGGCTGAGGTCTGAGCTGCTGTGCATAGAGCACAAGGTGCTCGAGGGTCCCAGTGTGGTGCCAAGAGCACCCTGGGTTTGCTTCTGGGAAGAGGAGTTCCTGCCAGCCATCCACCCCTGGCAAGTGGTGGGTTCTCCATCAGTGGTGGATGTTACAGAGATTTGATGAGCATCTTTCAGGGATGGAGAAGCACAGACCTGGATGAGGAGAAATTCCTGGAGATCTCTTCCAGCCCTGGTTTTCTATGGGTGCTCCAACCTGCTGCTGCCTAGAGGGATAAAACCAATGCAAGGAGGGAGAAGCCATGTTGGTTTGGAGCTGAGATGGGGAAGAGAAGTGCAGTAAGTGCTCTCCTCTCCCTGCCAGCCTTTCAGAGCCAGCCCAGATTCTGTAGCATGCAAACATGCATGCACAGGTGTGCAGGTGCTCCCCTGCTCCCATTGCTGCACCTCAGTGACCTGCCACATTTCCAGCAGCCCATTTTCAGCCCCTTTCACTCACATGGAGAAGCCCATCTGGCCTTGCCCACTGCTGCAATGGGGGCAAAGTGAAGGTTCTTTCCCAGCCGTGCTGGGATTGGGCACTGGGTGGCAAGGTGAATGCCAGGTTAGAAGCCAGTACACCCAGAGCATGGCTTGAGTTATCTGACCTTCCTCCAGCACCACCAGTTCCTCGTCTTCCTTAAAGCACCAACCAGACCAAACTGGTGGTGAGAAACAGTATGCAAGTCAGTGGCAGGTGAGACGATGCAGATGCTTCCCAAGGCTTCAGCTGGCCAGGTCTCCACAGTGCTGCTGGCTCCATTGAGAGGAGCCAGTTGCCATCATCCAGAAGGAAATCTAGAGCAGGTTTTGTCATGATGAAGGGGCTGGAGCATCTCCCTTCTCAGGAAAAGCTGAGGGAGCTAGGCTTGTTTGAGAGGGGACATTCTTACTGTATAGAAGCATCTGAAGGCAGGGTGTCAAGAGGATGGTGCCAGGCTCTTCTTAGCACTGCTAGGCAATGAGGCAACAGGCACATACTGACATACAGGAAGTTCCACCTAAACATGATGAATAACTTTGCTGTGAGGATGCCAGAGCCCTGTTCCAGTCTGCCCAGAGAGCTTGTGGAGTCTGCTTCTCTGGAGAGATTCAAAAACTGTCTGACACAATCCTGAGTAATGTGCTCTAGAGACCCTGCTAGAGCAGCGAGGTCGGACTAGATCACCTGTGGTGGTCCCTTCCAACCTTAACCATTCTGGGATTCTGTGAATGATCTCCAACATACTGCAGGAGGGTCTGAAGCCACCCTTGCCCTTAACATTGCAGGGGAAAACCTGCACTTACCCAAACTTCCCAAAATATTTCTCAACCTCAGTCATTTGCAAGTGGCTTCCTGCTGGGTAGAAGGTTTTACTAGCAAGTGCAAAGTATATTTTTTCCCTTATACATGTTTAAACAATGAAACCAGGAAACATACAAAAGTCCACCTGGGGTTCTGATTTGCTACTATGATTTGATATGGTTTAGAAAAAGCTTTTAAATAAGTAGTGAGCTGTAGTGGTTTCCATCATTCACTGTATCTGCAATAAACAGCACCTAGATCACCATGCATTGACTCTGGGTTTATTTCACAATTCCACTTGTTTTCCATCTCTTTTAGAATCACAGCATTGTCAGGGCTGGAAGGGACCTTAAACATCATCTAGTGCCAACCCCTGTGCCTGCCAGGGCCAGGGACACCTGGCACTAGAGCAGCTTGCTCCCAGCCCCAGCCAGCCTGGCCTGCAACACTGCCAGGGCTGGGGCTGCCACCACCTCTCTGGCCAACCTGGCACAGTGGCTCAGCACCCTCCTGGGCAACAACTGCTGCCTAACACCCAATCTAAATCTCCCCTCCTCTAGTTTGGATCCATTCCCCTAGTCCTAGCACTCCCTGACAGCCTAACAAGTCCCTCCCCAGCTTTCTTGTAGCCCCTGCAGATCCTGGAAGGCCACCAGAAGGTCTCCTGGGAGCCTTCTCTTCTCCAGACTGAATCACCCCAACTCTCTCAGCCTGTCCTCATAGCAGAGGTGCTCCAGCCTCTGAGCATCCTCATGGCCCTGCTCTGGACACCTTCCAGCACCTCCAGATCTTTCTTGTGCTGGGGGTCCAGAACCAACAGAGCCAGGGAAGTCCACACACACAACCCACAGATTTTCCAGTAAGCTTTTCAGAGGCTTAGAATAGTTGTAATTGTATTACAATTTTAGTAATAGAATTGTAGTATTTTTTTTTTAATCACTGAAAGGAGGGAGAAGGGCTTTCTTCAATGGCAATCACTGGCATGAAGATCTTAGTTTTCAGCATGCAGCATTAGGTGGTGATGGATACATAACAGGTAATTCTGGAACTGCAGGGACACTTGCTATTAGCCTCCTCTGGGATTTGTTTATGGCTTTAGTTCTTCGGGGAGATTATTCTCCAGGTAATAATTAAGGTCAAGGTAGGGTTGGGCTTCCAGGCTAGGTTGGAGAGTTGGAATCAGACCTATGTGCTGTACAGGACTATTTAGAAATGACAGGCAGGATAAGGAGACAGGCAAGTGGTTCAGTGCCCTATTACAAGAAGCATCTGGAGGTGCTGGAAGGTGTCCAGAGCAGGGCCATGAGGATGCTCAGAGGCTGGAGCACCTCTCCTATGAGGCCATGCTGAGAGAGTTGGGGTGATTCAGTCTGGAGAAGAGAAGGCTCCCAGGAGACCTTCTGGTGGCCTTCCAGGATCTGCAGGGGCTACAAGAAAGCTGGGGAGGGACTTGTTAGGCTGTCAGGGAGTGCTAGGACTAGGGGAATGGATCCAAACTAGAGGAGGGGAGATTTAGATTGGGTGTTAGGCAGAAGTTGTTGCCCAGGAGGGTGCTGAGCCACTGTGCCAGGTTGGCCAGAGAGGTGGTGGCAGCCCCAGCCCTGGCAGTGTTGCAGGACAATCTGTGATTCTTGTTTTGGGGGTTGCCATCAATTGGCTTTCTGCTGCATTTTGCCATCCCATCTCTTTACCACTCTGGCTGTGTTTGGGGTGGGCTGCCTTGGCATTGCTTATCACAGGTCTGCTCTTTCCATTGCCCTTGTGATGTTCTTGATGGATTTGGTATTGCTCTGTGTACCTTTCCTGCATTTCTGATTAGCTTGTGCTCATTCCTCTTTGATGTCCTTAAGTGTTGGATTGCTCTGATCTGATATCCTCTACTACTACTAATGCAGTATTGGGGGGATCTTGCTCTGCTGTTGCTCACTGCCTCTACAGCACCCTGGAAATTCTGCATTGCAGTTTTTTATCTCTGATAGATTTCTCAGAGGTCCATAGCCATAGAAACCAGGTTTTTCCTGCAACAATATTTGAGCTATTGCTGCTTCTGAGGGAAGTAACTGGAATAGATAACTGCTGAAGGAAGAAGCAAAGCTTGCTGTAGTTGGATCTATATTGATGTATTGGGTTTTTGCCTCACTAGCACCTGTAGCATCTTTAATGAAGGTTTTATATATGATGTTTTAACACACAAAAAAGTTCCTTTAACACACAAAAAGAGTTATTTTTTAATATTTACATGTACGTTTCATAGTCCCCATGGCCTGTGCTGTTTGTCCTTCAGAAAAGTGATACTGATTTAGTGTTCTGTATGAAGTTAGAGAAGATAAATGTCTCCAGTTGAAAAAACAAATCAACTTACAGAAGGAATAATCCACCACAGGCCTCTGATTGTGGAGGAGGTTGTTTTCCTCTGGCTAGAAAAAGGGCAGGTAGCTTCTCTGTATTTATAGTCAGACCAATCTTTTAAAAAGATTAAGTGCAACGGCAGGTTAATCACTGATAAGGCTATAATGAAAGTAAAAACAAATAAGCAGGTTTGGGGATTAGACTCAGCTCGAGAAAGAAATTGCAGGATAAATGGAAAGCCCAGTTAAATGATATTTGACTGGGAAACTTGAAATAAAATGAAGCACTTGAACCTTGAAGCTTGGAGACCTTAACCAGCACAACATGTAACAAGTTCTGGCAGAAGTCTGTAAACCACTTTTTCTGCCTCTGTATGTATTTTCTCTTGTGTAGTTCTGCTTGGAGTCATGCTTGCACTTCAATGCCCATGCATCCCTTTTACCTTCCTCTCCAATGCAGCTAATAGGAGGCTGTTTTTCTCTGCCCTGAGCACACAGCTCTTTTTATGTGCTATTACAGTCCCACTGGAATTCACATCCTAAACCAGCCAAAGCACCATTTGGGAAGGGGTCACACAGACACACACAAGCCCACAGGTGCTCAAGCCAATATTTACTAACAGCAGCTTAGGCTTAGCTGAGGCTACAAGACATTTTTCCTTATCTCATTCTTTTTTTGGGATGAAACTTTCCACCTTTGGTGCATGCCCTAGGGTGAGTGCCTTAGGGAGATCTGAGCAATAGCCAGTGAGTTGACTTTGAGTCATCTGAAGAGGTAAAGCCTAGATGCCTATGTTATTTCATGCTTTTTTTTGTTTTGCTGTTAGAGTCACTTGATGTATGAGAAGAACTGGAGTCAAACAGTTAAAGTCTAAAAACAGTTTTCTTGGATAAACTGGAAGGGGTTTGAGGGGAAAGGTAAACAAGTGGAGAAGTGAGCTAAATCACGTTGTGAGGATGCTCTGGGGCAGCCAGGGGACTTCCCTGCCAGCACTGGGCTGCAACATCACAGGGACAACATGGCCTGGTGTGCTTCACACGTTCTGTAGGTGCTCCCTTTGCAAGCTTGAGCTGGAACAGCCACTGCTTCCTGTGCAGCTGGAACTGCCCAGAAGTGGTGGGCTGGCTGTGCCTCCAGGCAGGAAGACTGCTGCCACAGCTCCTTTGGGAGTATTGTCCCCATTCCCCAGGGTGAGCACAGTGTCGCCCAGCGCTGTGCCCCTCTGTCTTAGCAATGACTGGAGGAATGAAGACCAGCCAGACTAGTTACTCATTGCAGATAAGAGGCTCTTTTGTGCTGCAGAAATGCCAATATCACGTGAAAATCTCTCTGCTGCCATGGTTACTGGCCACCGTCACCGGAGACGCGACTTGTAGCGCTCTAGTGTCCCCTTCAGCAAGGGGAAACTCTAGCCAGGAAACCTACCCTATGTCCCAAAAACCAGGGGAGATAGCTGTGAGGGCTGCCTGACAGCAGCAGGGGAGGTTTAGGTTAGATCTAAGGAGAAATTTCTTTGCTGCAAGGGTTGTTAAGTGTTGTCCCAGGCTGCCCAGGGAGGTGCTGGAGTCACCATCCCTGGAGGGGTTGAAGCAACATTGAGCTGTGGTCCTTAGGGCCATGGGTTAGTGGTATGGGAGTGATAGCTTTGGCTGGACTGGATGAGCTTAGAGGTCTCTGCCAACCTTAATGATTCTGTGGTTCTGTGACTCTCCCCAGGCTGAGCTGGCCACATCTGCATGAGGATGCTCAGAGTTTGCTGTGTGCAGTATCCAACTCCTGTCACTGGGTGCTAGGCTCTGACTTCTATAAATTCTTCACTAATAATCTGTAACGTTATGAAAAAGGTGACAAAATGGTTCTGCATCCTGGGCCAGCTGAGATTGGCTCTGCCCCTTTTCCTGTTTTTCTGGCATGTAGGAACAACTTGACCTCTTGGCACTCTCTCTTTGTACTCTGCCTCAGTTCTCATTAAAGTACTTTCCTGAACACTAATTAGGGAGGTTTTCCTTTTGTAAATTAGCCCGATATGATCTGTGTGTCTTGGCAGATATGAGGTCCTTGTGTTTGATCACTGTTTATTTTGCAAATCTCCCCTATTTTACTGTTCTTGGCTGCTTACTAGAAAGCCCTGGCAGGTAGCGGTTACTGGGAAGGAAATGAGGCTTTCCAGCTTGCCTGCCTGGAGAAGCAGGAGAGGTTTTGGTGCTATGGGGGCTTGGCAGCTGATGTGGGTTGACAGGGTGGTGTGGGCATACAGGAATGTGTAGACCCACAGAACTGTGGCCAGCAGGGACNGAAGTTTAAGGTCCCTTCCAACCCTGACCATTCTGTGATTCTGTGAATGCTTTCCTCTGAGCTCCTTGCCATCCCAGCATCATTGCATCCTTACCATCAATGAATCTTCACAGTTTGTTTCTCACCCCATGTGCTTCTCATTAGAGGAGGAGGTCTGCAAGGAAAGGCATTGCCCGAGCCAACCTCTTAACAGGTAGTGGGGAAAAAAATCCACTTAAGACACTCATTCTGTGCAATTAAAGCACTTCTTTTGCCTATAGCCAATGTTTAGATCACCAGACCCAAGCAGTCCCAAACTCATCTAAGTCTGAAAGTCTGTGAAGGGAGGAAAGTCCTCCAGTCTGCCAATGCTTCTAAATAGGTTGTGTCAGCAATTTGCCCAGGACCAATGGTGCTCAGGAGGGGATGGACTTTAATCGGCTCTCATTTTCTTAGTGCCCTGGCAGATGGGAGTGGAGGGGACATTGCTTTCTCTCTCTCTGGTCATGGATGGGGCAGATCCACCAGAGGTTCATGCAGGCTGAGTGTGGAAAGCTATTCTCTGCTTTTGTTCACCAGAGAGGCTGGAAGTGAGCAGAACATCCCTGAGTGGTCCTGCTACCCCAGCTCTGCCTCAGCCCCTGGGACCCCTTTGGGACTAGGCACCATTCAGACCATCTTCACAATGCTGGTCTTTAACAAGGAAAGAGGAGAACTGCTGCAGGACTTCGCTCAGGGACTCCTGAGACTGGAGCAGAATCAACAAAGCCCCTAACAAGAGGGCAAGGATTTTTCAGTGCTGGCGTGCCACCACATGTGGACAAGGGAGGTGAAGCATCCCACCCCAGAGAGCTACTGGCAGCATTGGCCACAGCAGCACAGCCACAGCAGCCTAGCTGGCTCCCAGGGAGGCTTGCAGCAGAGGTCCACATGGGCTCTCTCCAGAGCTTGGCACCCCTTTGTGGGCTGTGTGGAGCCATGCACATGCTATATGCCCTCTTGGGACTGTCGGTGCAGGGCTGGAGCAAGGGGAGCAGCAAGAGGAGCAGGAGCAGGTTGCAGGCTGCAGAAAGCATCCCTGCCTGTGGCGAGGAGAGTGAGCTTGGCAGCCTCAGGATTTGTCCCTGCCCACCTGCAGGGGCCATACACGGCCAGGGTCATGGAGGAAGATGCACCCAAAAATTGTGCCCAGGACCAGGGTTGTCCTGGATGGGCCCTCAGGTGAGAGTGGTGGGGTGGGGCTGGGGGCCAGGGAGGGCAGAAGCTGCTTCAGAAGCAAAGGCTGATGATGGAAACCAGCAAAATGCCTCTGGATTGGAGTTGTTGGGCAGTGTGCCCAGATGTTTGCACACAGGACCTGTGTTTCTTCTGCTGAGGTTTCCCAAGGGGTTTAAGCAGCATTTTTTGTCTGGTGGGCTTACGATGAAGGTCTGGAGCACAAGTGTGCTGAGGAGCAGCTGAGGGCACTGGGCTTGCTTAGTGTGGAGAAGAGGAGGCTCAGGGGAGACCTTAGCTCTCTCTACAGCTCCCTGAGAGGAGGTTGGAGTGAGATAGGGGTAGGTCTCTTCTCCAGGGTTAAGAGGGAGAGAACAAGAGGAAATGGCTTCAAGTTGGAGCAGGGGAGGTTTAGATTAGATATAAGGGGGGATTTCTTTACTGAAAAGATTGTTAAATCTTGTCCCAGGCTGCCCAGGGAGGTGCTGGAGTCACCATCCCTGGAGGGGTTGAAGCAACATTGAGATGCTCTACTTAGGGCCATGGGTTAGTGATATGTTAGTGATAGGTATAATTTGACTTGATGATCTTAGAGGTCTATTCCAGCCTTAATGATTCTGTGATTCTCTGTGAGCCCCAAAGAGCCCTGGTCCTGCCTCACCTGGGATGCTGAGTGCCCTGGCCATGCCTCGGACCCATCTCACGTACCATTTCTCTCTCCATCTCATCCTTATTTTTTCACCCAACACCTCTCTGGAATCCCCAAATAGACCTGAAAGCCCAGGAAGGTTTGCATGGAAAAAACCCCTACCAACCAACCAGTGAGCTGGCAGTTATTCCATGTCAGTCTGCCTAAACACTCTTGCCTGATCCTCCTGCCTGTGTTGGCAGATTTCCCTTAGTGTCTCCTCATTTTCCTGCTATGAGTGATTGCTCAAGGGATGTCCTGGGAGAGAGAACTTGAGTTCACCCTTCACACCCTGCTGATCTCTAAGGCATATGCATGAAAAAATGGTTGTGTGTCTGCTCCTCCTCAGAGAGGCAAATGAAATCTGCTCACGCAGCAGTGGGTGCAGGCAGCAGAGCAAAACCTTGTGGCTGTTTAATATTCATCAGGTGTAAATGCAAAGTTCTCCTTTCCAAAATAGCTTTCCTCAGTGCCATGCTTCTCTCTTTCCCCTAAATCTTCCCCTAAACATTTCCTTTGTCTCCCCAACTTCCACTGGCTTAGCTGAGAAGCAGAAGACCCTCACTGGGTGTAAAATCTTCTTTGAGGACAGATCCTGGCACTTCCTTTGCAGAGTTCAAGTCTGTAGTCTGCTGTGACAGGATGATGCCTTTGAAGCACCAACACAGGAACAAGACATTTTGCTTTTGTTTTGAAACAGGATGAGTTTCTGTGGTAGTTGTGTGTTGAGTTTTAAGAGGAAAAAACAGTTTTCCCAGTAAAGTTTTCACACAGAATCACAAAGGTTGGAAGAGACCTCCAAGATCATCAAGTCTGACCATGCCTAGCACTCCCATACCACTAACCCATGGCCTAAGGACCACAGCTCAATGTTTCTGCAACCCCTCCAGGGATGGGGACTCCACCACCTCCCTGGGCAGCCTGGGACAACACTTAACAACCCTTGCAGCAAAGAAATTTCTCCTTACATCCAATCTAAACCTCCCCTGCTGCAACTTGAAGCCATTTCCTCTTGTCCTCTCCCTGTTAACCCTGGAGAAGAGACCTACCCCCAGCTCACTCCAACCTCCTTTCAGGGAGCTGTAGAGAGAGCTAAGGTCTCCCCTGAGCCTCCTCTCCTCCACACTAACCAAGCCCAGTGCCCTCAGCTGCTCCTCAGCACACTTGTGCTCCAGAGCCCTCCCTAGCCTCCTTGCCCTTGGCAGGTGGCTTCATGGATCTCTTTGATGACTCTTCCTATTAAATGAGTGCAGTTTTCTTTATCATCTCAGTTGCACCTTAGAAGAAGAACAAATGAGATTTTGATCCCAGTTGCCTCCACAATAATTAAATCACCATGAAATAAGTTTCAGTAAGTTAAACTTGAAAGACCCCAGCCTTTTTGCTTGTTCAGTGGGAAGCTGCAATGATACAGGGCGGGATGGTGTGCTCAGGGATGATAACAGTGGGACAGAGAATGCCCAGCAGCACATGGAGCTGGTGGGAGCATCCCTACAGCCCTGGGGAAATGAGGACTCAGATGTAAGTGGGTGCCTGGGCACTGCTGGGCTGATGACTCCTTGGGCTGTGGCCAAAGGGCTCTGCTGATGCTCTTACCCAGGAGCTGGTGCAGGCAGAGCTGCTGCGGGGCTCTGAGCCACATCGCCAGCGTGAATGTGAATATCCCTAGGGGTAAAATCCATAGGTGACACAGAGTGTGTTGAGGAGCTGGTAAAAGCAGCAGCAGCAGCATGGCTGTACCCATGCCAGGGTGAGCACACAGGGGGATTTTGCAGGCAGTTTGATATCAAGCAGTCAAAAAGGCTATCTAATTCCATCAGGGAATATCCCACCTTGTTTGAATATTCATCTCTTCATTGGTGCAGTTTCTGTGTTGCAGTGAGCATGCAGCTGAGCCTATCTGGTGCAGTGATCACCCACCAGCACTGCATTTTCCTTGACATGGGTGCATGCATTTATGGCTACAGGGGTGTTTCCCTCTTCTCTGTAGAGTCTCTTACTGATCTACCTGTGGCCATGCCTAACTAGCTGGGTGTTACCAGTGAGCCCTGCATTCCTCCAGCTCCCCCAGCTTGGTCACTGACATCAGACTCAAAACTCTGTTCCCTAAATTATTCAAAATGACTGCTTTTGCTTCATTTCTTCTCCAAAGTCAAGCACACTTTGGAGGGGACTAAAAATAAATGGTATTGCTGAGAACAGAATGTATATTTTAAAGGAGATGGCTTCCATCACTTTTGCCTGTGCAGAGGCAATCCTAGCCCTGTCCTTGCACCTCCTGTGACCAGTGTCACCCAGCCAGGCTAAGGGACTTAGTGGAATCACAGGGGCTTGGCTTCAAGGAGAAAATGAGTGGTAGAAGTAACAAAACTCTGAAAAACAATCCAAATTACCCACCTGCAGCTTCTATTTTCATACATTTCTTTCATTTAGAAAGAATTGCAGAAAGCACCCAGGCTCTCAAGTGGAGGGTGCAAGGATGCCGTGTAAGCACTGGCCCAGGGGGACTGCTGATGGGCTCCTGCCAGACCAGGAGCTTCAGAATCACCTGCCTGGGATGCAACAATCTTTCCTGTACAGCCATAATTATTATTTGCTGTATAAAAATGTCCTGAGTGGAATTCACTTTGTGTCAAGCTACCCTCTCAACTGGCTGACTCAAGCCAGTATGGGCATCCCCCAGCCAATGGGGCAGGTTTAGCCTAAGCTGGGACAACTTGTGCTTATTCTTAGCCTGGTTTCTAAGAAGTGCTTTATAAGCAGGAGCCTCTATTGGTTAATGCCATGAAACATTAATGACTTAGCAGGTGAGCTGCAGTCTTCCTGCAGAGCAACTTCACAGCTCTCCAACAGCCACAGTGGTGCTTTGCTTAGAGGATGCACAAGCACTAAAGCCAAAAAAACAAGTTGTACCTGAAGCCAGCAGAAAGATATGACAAAGAGAAAAGGTAGGTAAAAAGCCTACCTCAGGGAGGCTGAGGTTTTGGTTAGGTGGCTCTGTGATGTAGTTAGAGGTAGGAAATTCCATCGGATGGCTGCTACATCTTGCTCCACACTCCCCTGCCTGCCTGCAGAGTAGAGTTTTTCTCTATCTGAAGACAGCAGGTTGAAAAAGATGTTGCTTTTGTCATTTGCTTGATAGAAAGGAGAATTTCATGGGAGGGACCACAGGTAGAGCTAAGCCATGGTGTGCAGTAGCTTCCAGCCAGATGGGCAAGCTCCTCAGCTCTGGACCAGCTCCATGCTGCCCTAGGCTGCTCCCTACCCCCATGGCAGCCCAAATCTAGCCCTGGCTCATGAGGTTTGAGTGAAGGGGCTGAGCCCACTGCCACCACCCAAGGCCAGTAGCACCTCAATGTGTCAGATTTTGGCAGCGATCCCTCCAACAGCTCTCAACTCTCCACCTTGCTCAATGCAAGCCTATCTCAAGGATCAGAGCCTCCAGGTTGAATTAATTCAGTTGGTGAACTTTAAAATGAGTATTAAATTTCTCAGGAGCATGCTAAGACTTAATTAAAACTTCTCTCTGTGTGTGAAATGGCAATCTAGGAATGCAGGGGGTTCATGCCTGCTTGGGTAGGGGTTTCATGGTGGCTTGGCCAATTGTGTCTCAGCAATGAGGAGAAAGACCCTCACCTCCTCAGGGAGGGGCAATATTAGAATAATGAGCTGGTTTATCATTAATTGTGTTCTGGGGACACATTCTCACCACTTCTGGTGGGAATTTTCTACTGGGAGCCTCCCAATGTACAAGAGGTATCAGGTATGCTCCTGCCTGCATTCCTGGACTAGGTTATAGGATTGCTTGAAGAAAGAGGAGGGGGATTTAAAGTTTGACAGGGATTTGGAAGGATTTCTTTAGCTGTCTTACAGATGTAGGTTAAATATTTTCTGAGGGCAGAACAAATGCCTAATGCAAAAGGCTCCACTCAGCAATGCGTTTCGATTGATGGAGCTTCCCTTCATCCAAGTAAAAGGCGAATTAACCTGCCTGACTTCACAGTGTCACAACAGCGACGCTCTGCTGGGCTGAAAGCAAAGAGCCAAACCCCTGCTGGGGTCACCATTCCCCCCGGCAGTGTGCCATCCACAGAGGGCAGCTGTGTTTGGGTGCTGATGGCTGTCGATATATCGAGCCCTGCCACTACCTGCTGGGTGCTGGCAGGAGGGTGCTGCTGGCGCTGAGCCCTGCTGCTCGCTGCCTTTTGTCTGTCTGCAAAGCAGCCTTGCTAAAAATACCCTCAGCGATGGCGTCAGCCGGTGCTTGCTCAGGTCACCAAGACGTGACCGCCAAGAAAAGGAGGACTGGAGCACGGCTGGAGGAGCAGGCTGAGCTTATCCTTGCTAGCGTAGGTAAATCCCTGTGGAGAGGGAGCCCATTGGCTGCATAGGCTGCCCCACTGCCAGCAGACCCCCAGCCCAGCCAGCGGCAAGTGGGCACCTCTGGGATTTACAGCATTCCCTCCAGATCAGCAGCACGGGAAATGGAGCTGGCACCTGGCCACCAGTGTGCATCCAACCCTAAAATACCTCCTCTCTTCTGGATCCCTGGGGATCCTGAGGCTGCTGCAAATCCATGCCATCCTCACCCAAAATCAGCCCCACAGCTCAGAGGGGTGGGGTTTGTTAATGCTCACAGGTGACTATTTGAATATATGGCTCTTGGTGCAAACCCCCTTCCTTCTGCATCTCAGATTTTGCTCTGTGCTTATTCATTATGTTACTGTTATAAATTGGGGGATTCACAGCCATGCCTGATTAATTTAGGCTTATTGGATGTAATTGATACAACTTACATGTATTGCATAATTACAATACTATTTAAAAACCTGAAGCATTCAAAAGCCAGGAAATGACTTACCTGTTAAAGTCATAAACATTTATTTTACCCTTAAAGCTTGTAAATGAAGTCAGTGATGCTATGGCAATACAACTGCTATCAGAAAGTAGAAAGCAAATTAATGTCTGCCAGTGTTAGCACCAAACCAGCTGAAGGAGCTGCAGAGACAATAGGCTATTTATGCAAATGAGCTCAGCTGCTTAGGGCCTCGATGGGTACATCTGTGTACATACCTGTGTGTGCCCATAGGAACACACACACACATCTTCAGCCATGCCCAGGGCTCTGTGCTGGGCACCCCAGTGAACCTTAGCCAAAGCTAAGAGGAGATGTCACTTTGCAGAGGCCAGGAGGTTTCCATTGTGTTCTCCTGCTGTGCTGGCTGTTGGGTGTAAGGCAGCTGCTGGAACAGGATGGCATTGGCTTCTCAGGGATCAGACATGGCACCTGGGGCACAGGGACATGGAGCTAACGCTTCCCAGCCCTTTCCCTGTGGAGCAGGTGGCTGGAGTGGCTTATTCCACCTGATGACTCCTACTCACCCTGATCCATAGGGCTGGCTTGTGGTAGAAGATGGGGTGTCATGTGCTGGGGAGGTCTCTGAGGATGCCCAAGAGGGAGATGCCAAGAAAGGACAAGGCTGAATCCTACTTGAAGCCCTGCTGGGAATAAGGAAAAGGCTGTAACCAAGCATGGCAGGGTGGGATTATGGACCCTTGGCCCAAGGGGACCAGAGCCTGCTGGCAGGTAGAGCCATCTCCTTCCCAGTCTCACAGGGCTGGCACCAAACCAGTTGGGTCAGCCCAACATCAGGCCGTGCAGACACGAGCCATGAGCACAGGGCACCCACTTCCGCCACCACGGATGCCAAGTGACGTTTTGTTGTGGGAAATATCCGGTGCTGCCAGTTAATTACCATGAACAAGTCATGAGTAACTCATGTCATCCAAACCAGCCATTAACATAACGATTGTGTGTGCAATACAGACAGGCAGATACAAATCATGCCCTAAAAAATGTGTATAAATAATATTTAAAGCAGAAATTTGTATTGCCTTTCTGACACCAGGGCCCGTGGAGAGGTCTTGGGGCACGTTGTGCTGTTTTCTTCACACCCACAGGTTGTTTTCCCAGTGAAATCTGGGTCTCCAGGCCCTGGCATGCCTGGGGTGTCAGTTGGCATCATTGCCAGCAGATGCACCAGCATTTGGGAGCACTGAGGATGTGGCAGATGGTGAGGGCACCATTTGTCACCTCTGGTCCTCCGTGTGAAGGTGACCAGCACTGCAGTGGTCTTCCCTGCAGGGAAGAGTGCAGCACCTGCAACCGTGCCAGGGTTCAATGCTGGGGGAGAGGGCCAGGAGCACCCCAAGGAGCCGTGCCGAGAGGGGTGTGAGGGTAGGGTGGGGTACACTGGGGCTGCCCAAAGAGGACCGGGGTGGGAATGGCCAAGGACACACCAGGAGCTCCCCAAGGGCTCTGACAAGAGCCAGGAGGGATCAGAGGAGGACTGGCACACCCTGGCAAGGGCCAGGGGGACACTGAGGCTTCCCGGAGCTCCCCAGGGCTCCGGTAGGAGAGTCTGGGGGCGCACCGGGAGCTCCTCGGGGCCGATCCGGATATGGGGAGGTGAACCCCGCCTCCGCCGTCCGTCGGGGGGTTTCGGGAGTTTCCATGGCAATGAGAGCGGGGCGGAGCTCGGCGTTTCCGCTACCGAAGTGCCCGAGAGGGCGAGGGCGGGGATGGCGCTGGCTGTTCTGCTGCTGCCGCCGCCCCGGTGAGTGGCTTCCGCGGGGACGACACCGGCAACTGACACCGGCACCGGCACCGCCGGGGTGGGGAAGGGCCGAGTCGGGCTGAGCAGGGCCGGGCCCGGGACTCCTTTTGTCTGAGCACCCGGGGCGGTGGCCAGAGTACAGTTCCCCGTTAGCCTGCAAGCGGAGCGGGGCCGGCACCGGCACCGGCACCAGGACCGGGGAGCACGGAGTGGGGAGGGACGTGGCCGGGCCTCCGCGCACCGGGACCGGCACCGGCGATGCGCGGGGGTGGGGCCGCACCTCCTGCGTGCCGGGACAGGGACATGGGACCGGGGCGTAGGACTGGGATCACCCTGCCCGTCTGGAGCCGCTGCTTGGGAGAACAAGACCCCCACTGCGGGCGGGACGGTCCCCGGGGCTTCGCTCCCCTTCCCCTGCCGAGGCAGCCCCGGGCCTGGCTGCTGGGGGCTACGCACCGCCCCGGAGTTCATCAGTAAATCAGCCCCAAGTCGCAGTTAGGAGGAGCCTGGAAAGGCTTCAGGAATGAGTAAATTAATTACAGACACGGTTTATGTCACATCCGCCGGGAGCACGGAGGGAGCCCGAGGCTTTCAGCGCCCCGGCCCCGGGAGTGGAATCCAGATTGATGCAACTTTCCGCGGGATCCGGGAGTCGGGGACGGGATTGCCGTCGTGGTTTGCTCCAGCACCGCACCCTGGGCTTCCAGGGCTAGAAGCTGAGGCAGGCTGAGATGTCTCTCCTTGCACTTGTCTGCAGAGGAGTCGCTGCGCTCGGGACCTTCGTGCCATGATCACATCCTGCCAAACCTGGGAGCTGGGGTCCGTGCTCTCTGCCAGAGCCGCTTGGAAGACGAGGAGCCTTTCCCTGGACGGTGAGTACAGCGAGGTGGTTCATCCTTTCCTGCTGAGGCTCAGCCTGCCGCGCTCACGCCCTTGCTCACACTTGGGCAAGGAGAGGCTGGGAACAGGCCGGCCTGCATTTTTCACATTTCTTTCCGGATGAAGCTAAGGATTTGAGAAACGGAGACTCGAGAACAGGCATAAAGCAGTAGGCAGCCTCTGGGGTGAGCGGAGAGGGCTGCTTCTATCTCCCGGCTTGCCCTTCCCTAAGCAGGAAGCTTAAGGAGAAAGCTTAACATTTAACATGTAAGAAAGAAAACAAAACGATTCACACAGCAGAAAAGACGTGGGACCCTCGGTTTCTTGGAAGGGCTCCGTATTTCTCTCTAGTGCACAGACCCCGCAGGTGAGTTTAGGTAAGGGCTTTTCTCTGCAGCGGCTGAGCTGTTTTGCAGGCGACTGCTTGCCCCAACCTGCAGCTGCTTGTTGGGAGCCAGCCCTTCCTACGTCCCTCGCTGGTGGTGCTGAATGGGCTTTGGCAAAAGTGGGGGGGGCTGAACTCCCCACCCCTCCTCCATTGGGGCTTTTTTTTGCTGTTGGCTTCAGCTTTTGCCCTCCCTGTGTGCTGGCAGCTGCTTATCTGGGCACTGCTTCTTCCCTGGTGTTTGGGCCAGCCCAGCCAAGCCCTGGTTGGCATCAAAGCCTCCCAAAATAAGTATTTTCAGTGCTTCCTCTGCCTGGCAGCTGCCAGCACCCGTGCCAGGATGAGGAACTCATCGGCTTTCATCCAGGCATCCACCAGCTCTTTGGAAACACTCCCATTTCCACAGTGCATGCAAAATGGTATGGCTAATTACAGGCTATGAAGTCCAGTGTGGTGGAAGTCCAGATGGGGTACATCTCCTCCCAGATGCTGCTTCCACCTCGTGCCCAAGCACCTCTGGATGATTTTAGGGAAAAAGAGTGCATAGTGGGGTTTTATTTGTGGATTGTTGAATTTTTTTTTTTCCAGAGGAGCCATTTGGCTGCCTGCAGCGGTGGCAGAGCTTGTGACAGGCAGATAGGAAAGGGACACAGGGTCCTCAAGCAGTTCCCATTGGGACACAGTCCTTGCCAGCCACTTTTCTCATTGCTGAGGAGGATAGAGCCATGGGAAAAAGCTCCTTAGGATGCTGGTTTCCTTCTGTGTGGTTTGGAAGGGCAGGGAACTGCTTCCCTACCTGCTTTGAGGTTTGGCTGCATGACAAATAAAGGAAGTATTTGGGGGCAGTGGAGGGAGGTGACACTGGCAGGGTCCGTCTCGCCGGTTTCGGTGATGCAAGCTGGGTTTGGCAGCTTGTCCAAGACAGGATTGCAGGAAGCCGAGCAGCTTGGCAAGGGGCACGGGTGGGATGTCCCCAGCTGAGGGATGGATCTGGTCCTGCAGAGGACAGACTGGTGCTACACCCTGAATTCTCATTACCAGTCACTGGCAGCCAATCTCCACTCCCCAAAGGGCTAATTTTTCTAATTAACATAATTGAAGTTTTCAATAAGACTCATGCACCCTCTCTGCTGTGCAGACGTGGTGGCAGGAGCAGGGAGAAGGAGATGGGTTTGCTGAGCAAGGCTGAAGGCTGTGTCCGTTCTGGGGGCTCAGGTTGATGCAGTGACGCTTTCTGCTCCACCTCAGGCCACAGCCAGAACCCGCTCATCACTGGCAGAAGAGCCAACACCTCTCTTCAGGTTCCTTTGCTGCCTGTGCTGGTTCAGCAAAAAAGCCTCAGCGTGAGCTGGCCGGACGCTGCAAACCCCAGCGGGCTCTGCCTGCCTCTCCAGGTGAGGAGTGCTGAGCTGCCTGTGGCCTGGGTGGGGAGGGTGGTTTTGGGGGGGGTGGGAAGGATGTCCTGCCCCTGCTGGGCCATCCCTTGGCAGGAGCTGGCTGGTCCCCCCCACATCACCACAGCTGGTTTCCTCTATCCTGAGAAGAGCTGGTGTCTGAGTGGGGAGGGAAGAGGATCTCCAGGAAGTTGGAAGACATCAAAAAAAATGCCAGGGAACAGCCCAGAATAACATTTTCTGGTTCATTTCAGGGTCATGAGGGCAGCTCAAAGCAGAATGGTGATAAGAGAACACAGGGAGATGATGTTTGCCAGTGGAATGGAGGAGGAGGCTAAGAAGGAGGAGGCCACCCCAGCCAGGGACAGTGTCAGGACACAGTGTACTGGTATTGCTGCCACCAGTTCATTCTGGGCTTCAGGCAAATCATTTAAATTCTCCTGCTTTGAAAAGAAGGAAAACACCTTCTTATCTCACAGCAGCCTTGATGAATTCCCTTTGGCAAAACCTTCCCAGAGACTCAAATGGAGAAGCACCACAGACAGACTTCTCCAGGAGGAGGCTCTGCCACCACCTATTTCCAAATTACTCTCAAAAATATTTGGCATGTGCCTGAGTATTCATCCTTCTGCAGCAGTTTACCCAGCATGGCTGGCCCATGGGGCAGCACCATGGGCTCTAAGATAAGAGATAAGTAAGAAAAGGAACTTTAGAGCAGGGCAGGGAGCAATTCTGCAAGCTCAGCCCATTGGCAGATTCCCAAAAGCATTCATGCCATAGTGCTTTTTGAAAAGGTGATAAAAAAACCCAGGTTTTGTTCTTGCAAACAAGAACAAATATATACAGTATATACAGAAATTTGGGACCTTTTCTATATTTCTTTCCCTCCTTCCAGATTTCTTCTCTGTTTTGTTTGGGTCTCTACTCCATCCCATGGGCCATGGCATTGCTTTAGCTGTGACTTGCCAGCAAGCAGCTTCACGTTGAGGTCTGCTCACAAGCCATGGGCTTTACTTTTAAGACCATATTGAGACTCATTACAGACTCACTGGAGACCTTATTCTTATCCTCCCAAAAGGAGGTTGAAGTGAGCTGGGGGTAGGTCTCTTCTCCAGGGTTAACAGGGAAAGGATGAGAGGAAATGGCTTCAAGTTGCAGCAGGGGAGGTTTAGATTAGATAGAAGGAGAAATTTCTTTACTGAAAAGATTGTTAAGTGTTGTCCCAGGCTGCCCAGGGAGGTGCTGGAGTCCCCATCCCTGCAGGGGTTGAAGAAACATTGAGCTGTGGTCCTTAGGGCCATGGGTTAGTGGTATGGGAGTGCTAGGCATGGTTGGACTGGAGGAGCTTAGAGGTCTCTGCCAACCTTCATGATTCTGTGCCTTCCTCCTTGTTTACTCCTCCTGGCCAGCCCAGTGAAATGCTAACTGCTGGCACCATGTCCACCACAGTGTGCACCATTGCTGCCCTTCAGCTCTCCATCCTGTTTCTTCTCATGGATGCAGGCCCTGCAGGAGCTGGTGGGTGAGCAGCAGGAGGAGAGCAGGCAGCAGGCCCCAACAGCAGCCACAGAGGAGCAGCCAACATCCCCCCACGAGCTGGCAAGTGCCGCACTGGTGCAGACAGCCTCAGCCATGAACCTGGAGAAAGCAGGTAAAGGGGAAGCTGGGACGCAGCAGCGGGCACTCAGGAGGAGGCATGGCATGGCATGGGATGGGTACCTGGTACCTGCGGGTGGATACCGGGGACCTCTTCTCTTTCTGGGTGCACAAAGACACGTGGCCGTGCTCACCAGGGGGTATTAGGTCTTGGGAGAAATCAAACACCAGCCAGCTGCCTGATGACACCAGGCAACCGATGAATTATTTAGCTGGGTGAGCAGAACAGGTGAGCAGCAGCAAACCCACTGCACTCTCCTCTGTCTTAAAGAAGATGTAACCTTTATGGAAACACTTTCAGCATGCGTGGCTGCACTGGGCAGGTGAATCCCCATGGTTTCCTGTCTTTCTTCATCACGACCAAATTGTCCAGGCTTGTCAGGGTGTATCCCTCTACAACTCCCTGAAAAGAGGCTGGAGCTAGATGGGGGTAGGTCTCTCCTCCAGGTTAACAGGGAGAGGACAAGAGGAAATGGCTTCAAGTTGCAGCAGGGGAGGTTTAGTTTAGATATAAGGAGAAATTTCTTTGCTACAAGGGTTGTTAAGTGTTGTCCCAGGCTGCCCAGGGAGGTGGTGGAGTCCCCATCCCTGGAGGGGTTGAAGAAACATCTAGATGTGGTACTTAGGGTTAATGGTATGGGAGTGCTAGGTATGGTTGGACTTGATGAGCTTAGAGGTCTCTTGCAACCTTTGTGATTCTGTGATCATGGGAGATGCTCCCAGTGTGGTCCTCAGCTGCATCCCAGAGCAGCTCCCATTGTGGGGTGGCTGGTGGGAAGGGGCAGGGGTGCAGGAGGAAGGGGATCTGCATGCAGTGGTAACAGGGCAGAGCTGTGGAAACAACCACCTTTCCAAATGGGTTTCAAAGCATTTTGGCCAACTGAGGAGGGTCAGCTTGCTGAGCCTGCCACCCTCAGACCCCTGTCACCACCACTGCATCTGCCTGGGGGTAAAGCATAACGCAGATCTGGCCTGCAGCTCTTCTCCCATGGATATGCTTGCAGGAGGAATGTGTTGGAGCAAGGAGAAGTGTGTTATCCATGCAGGATCACCCCTGCCCAACAGTTTGACTTACAACCAGGTGTTGTGACTTTGACCCCAGCTCTGCAGAGGCCTTCGGTCCCAGCCAGTGCTTGGTGTGGGTGATGTGTGCAGCCACACAGCATTCCTGTGGGAGACCTGGTGCCTCCTGTAATCTTGCCTTATGCCTGCACGCTTCCTGTTAACTTTAGGAGTTTGGGGGGGGGGGGGGGGTTGTTTGTTGGGTTTAAAGGGAACATCACAGTCCCCTGTCTGAGCTGGGCTGTGCTTTCAGTACAGAAAGGAAGAAAAGCCAGTGCCCATCGGGATGCTTTCAGACTATCCAGCCCAAGGCAGGAAGACAAAATCCAGCAAGCATTCTGCTCATGTTGCCACATAAGTCCCATGGCACACAGTTGGCAACGTTTTTTTGCCTACTCTGCTGGCATTTGAACTCCTTTTAAAGGTAGAAAGTCTGATTTACAGACCAAAGACGTCTTATTCCTTGTATTCAGGGCAGCATCTGCCCACAGGCAGCAAAGCAGTTCCCAGCATCACCTCCTGCCTTCCAAACCTCAAGTTTCTGGTGGCAGTGGGTGAAGTCCACAGTGGGCAGGGAAGAGCACTGGGCAGACAGGATCCTGGTCACTGGTGCCTCATCCCCACGCTGGGAATGAGTCAGGCCAGCTCATTTCTTCTTGGGAACTACCAGGTCCTTCAGGGTTTCATTTGGTAGGCTCTGATGTATGGCCAGGTTGGCTTCTGTCAGCACCAGTGGCTCTATTAACACACAGAAAACCATGTTTAAAATAATACTAGGAAGGTCAGAGAGCTGAACACATAAGGATTGGGCAATAGAGTCTGTCAGGGTACCCATCTCATTTTCATTTGGCTTCCATTATATTTCTATGTAATGATGCAGTCTTTAATAACATGATCCCATACTGGTTTCCACCAGCACCTGCTCATTCAGAAGAAAGGATGCTGGGATGAATCAGAGTGCTGTGTTGAAGGCAGTTGTTATCTGAGTGAGGCAGCAGCATCTCGGCGTGTGATGGGGCTGGCTCACAGTGGTGTGGGTAGGCTCTCCATGTTATGGCCTAGGATGCTCTGCTGACATCAGCAGATCCCATCCTCCCCAGGACTCACCTGGCCAGACCCCCATGGTTAGCCTGGCAGGTCATGATCAGCACTGTGGTGCTTGGGATGCACCTCCTGGCATATTGCTGCTCTCCAGGGAACTTCTGCAATTCCCACTTCCTGCTGTCCTGTTTCTCACTGCAGCTCCTGAGGATGCTTTCCATAGCTGCCATCCCATTCCCCAGTGAGGTGACCAGATCCTAACCAGCTCCATCTTTGCTTTCACTGCAGGGGGGAGGCTCTGTGGTGGGAAACGTGCCAGCTTGCCAGCAGCCCGGCCCTTTCCAGTGATCCAGAAGGTGATGGCCTCCATGGCACATCTGCAGGAGGAGAAGCTGCAACTGCAGGAGGAGCTGCTGCGGCTGCAGGAGAAACTTGCTGCCCAGGAGAACGATGAGCTCTCCCGCTCTCTCCAGCTGCAAGGCCAGGTAAGGCAGGGACAGAGGGACCTGAGGAGGTCCATCAGGGTCTCCAGCTTCAGGCTGTGGCTTGCAGTTAGTGAGGGGCATGCTTGGAAGGAGAGTAAGACCTTGATCACAAAGCATCTTCTCTGCTCGGGTGTGTAGGGATGATCTGAGCTGGGCACTCTTGAGCACCATGGCCATCCCACCAGCTTTGGCTGCACCTCCCTCCTGATGCCCACAGCCCCCCAGCTGGTGTTACAGTAACACCATGATGACACCAGCAAGGGCACATGCCTCCTTGGATGTGATGCAGCCAGCAGGACTTGGAGCATTCAGGTTCGAATTTGGCAGCAATCGTCCATCGTCCAGCACAGGGCTGCTGTAGCAGGATATGCTTGTTAGACCAACCCAGCAGATTAATTTGAGTGACTTTCAGGAGTGAGGAGGTGGAAAGTGAATAGGAAGGCACAGAGGTGTCTGCTGAAGGTGAGAGCCTTTTGGCCACTGTGACCAGAGCCCCTCCAAAAACCATCTGCTGTGCTGGTGCAGCCGCATCCTTGGTGGTGTGAGGACCTGGGTCAGCTTAGGGAGATTGAAGTTCTGGCTGCTGGTAAACGGATTTGCATGTTGCTGTTGTGGAAGAAGCTGTTACAGTCAGGTTCTGCTTGTTCCACGGGTGTCAAAAAGGCGGAGGTAATTGTGCTGCATTCGGTTGGCATACTCTGCATGACACAAGCGTGAGCGCTGGCAGGATCTGGCCCTGCGCTGGCCAGTTCAGCAGCAAGCACAGCCCACACTGGCTGGAGCCAAGTGCTGACCCAAAAGCCCAAAGCTCAGGGATGGCTGGGCCACGGCTGGAGCCGGACCCGGCTGTCAAGGAGTCCCTGCCATCTCTGGAGAGCAGGATGCAGCTGGAGAAACCAGAGCAGGTAGGGGATGGAGGTGCATCGGCATTCTCGGGTGCCACTGCCACGTGGAGGGGTGGACAGGCTCTGGCGTGCGCGTTGGCTGGCTCTGGGGTGGGAGCTTCCCTGTAACAAACTGTGACTGTCTTCTGGGTCCTTCCTCTCTTTTAAAAATACCTTCATAATCTCCCTGACTGAATGTGGAAATAAGGTTTTCCCACTCGGCAGGAGGTGGGAGCCCTGCTGTCAAGGGTGTCCTGATGCCAGTATTGAGCAGCCACCTTCCCCAGGTGGTAGCTGCAAGCATCCAGAGCTCACCTGTGGAGCCCTGCCTGTGCCCTGCCTGTGCCCTGCCATGCTGCTGTCTCTGCAAGGGCGTGGCTTAATGACTTATCATCATTAATTACAGCACCGTGTCAGCACATCTGCATTTGTTGTTCATCAGCAGTTCCTAAATTATGGTCCATGTTGCTTAGAAAATGCTAGTTATTGGGCTGGGGCAATCATAGCCTTGTCGCGTCCGGGCAAGGGCTTTAGTGGCATGGTGGCTTCCTGGCACAGAGAAACCTGGAGCTGAGCTGGGATCTGGGGAGTATTGGTGAAGCACATGGCCAGGTCTGGCTCTCTCCAGGATAAGTTTCAGGGAGCTGGTGATGCTCATCCAGTGTCCGTTGGCTTTGGGGCACACAGCAGGTGGGCAAACCCTATCAAAACAGCCCACAAGACCACTAGCTTTGCCGAGCACTTGCTGCCACTCTTCATTTGAGTAACTGCCTGTTTTGCAGGGAGCCTCACCGGTGCCTGCACAAAAAAATTGGGAGATGTATGACATCCACTGGGTTTTGCAGGGAGGGCAATCTGGTCCCCATGGGATGGGCAGATGCCTAGATGGGGTAGCTGGGGAACATTCTCCCATTGGACACTTCATCTTATTGAAGAGTTCCTGCTACCTCTTTCTCCCAAGACAACTTTCCTAGAGAGAAAAATAGAGAAGGCAAAACAAAGCTGTGTTGCATAGGCAGGATGAGGTGCTTCTGGCTCTTTAAACACAGCTAGGCATAGGTTTGAGTTTCTTTCTTTTCCAAAGACAATGCTGTATTTTCTTTTAATGATGGTTTCTGCTAATGCTCAACGTGGACAAATTATACCCGTGGTCGAACAAGGTCAGAGCAAGGCTTTCATTAACTCTTGTTTTAATCAGCTCCTGTGAATCAGGCGCTCAGAGCGAGGTGGAACATTAAGGCATAACAAAGGTGTTGAGCTAGACTGCATGCTGGTGGATGGGGTGGCACCACGAGGTCTCCTCCAAAAGCTGTTGAGGTGCTTCCTGATTATTAACACTGCCTGTGTTGACAGGTTGAAACTCTGAAGGCAAAGCTCCTGGAGCAAGCGCAGGAGATCAGCCGGCTGCGCTCAGAGCTGGTGAGCTACCACCAGGCTTGGGCTAAGCCACCCTTGTCTTGAGTGATGTGGGTCCCTGAGGAGGAGGGGGGGATTAGGGGGAGGGCATAGAAGGATTCAAGCCCCCCCACCAGGGTCACAGTTTGGACCCCGCAAGTCGAGAGACAGGCACTGAGGTGTGAAAGTTTGTGGAATTTTTCTGTCCTAAGCAATGTCATGACCGGTGGTGGCCCTGGGGCACAGCTGACAAAGGCTCCCCAGCACCATCACTCTGGTGGGGGAAGCAAAAGCCCCTCTGGGGACTGGAGGCTCCCTGGGCACAGTGAGCACTCTGTGATGCAACAGCCTGGGGGCTCCTCTGAGAGCAGCAGAATGGAGCTCCCTTAGGGAGCTGGGGTCTTCCCTGGGGCGCAGTAGGCTGGAGACTCTGAAACAGTGGGCTGGGGGCTACCTTGGATGTAACAGGCTGGAGCTCCCCGACATAGCAGGCTAGGGGCTCCCCTGAGAGCGGCAGACAGGATGGGGGCAGGAGGCTGGGGCTCCCTAAGCGTGGTTGGCTGGAGGGTCCCCTGATAGAGCACGCAGGGGCTTCCATCCCATTCCATCCCATCCCTCGGCAGGGTGGCACAGACACGGAAAAGCACCGGGACCTGCTGGCAGCCGAGAACGAACGCTTGCGGCAGGACATGAAGGTGTGTGAGGGTGAGCTGCGGGAGCTGCGACGGCAGCAGCAGGCACCATGCCAGGACTGTGCCCACCTCCAGGTGAGTCACTGGTAGTGGTGGCAGGGTGACTGGCACCCATGGGTGACACAGTCTTGACTGTGGTCTTTTGGGGCCAGGAGAACGCCAAGCTGCAGGAGCGGCTGTCCCAGCTGCAGCAAGAAGCGGAGGAGACACGGGCTAAGCTGGTGGAGCTGAACCTGGAGGTGCAGCAGAAGACAAATCGCTTGGCTGAGGTGGAGCTGCGGCTCAAGGACTCCTTGGCTGAGAGAGCCCAGGAGGAGGAGAGGCTCAGCCGGCGGCTGCGGGACAGCCAGGAGACCATTGCCAGCCTCAAGTCTCAGCCCCAGCAGGTAAAGGTGAGTGCTGTGGGGCTCTTCATCTCTCCTGGCTAGGCAAGGGGAGCTGGCTCAGGTGCCTAGCAGTGCCCAGTGGGTGTCCTGCAAGTGCCACCCATCCCTCTGCCCGCAGCAGCATGATTTTGTCAATTAGTCCGCTCTGATCAGCACCAGCTCCATCCTGGACCCCTCAGATGGTGCTTCATCAGCACACCCCATATCTAGATGTTTTTTCCCCCAGTACATCATCAAGACGGTGGAAGTGGAGTCAGCCAAGGCAAAACAAGCCCTGTGTGAGAGCCAGTCCCGAAATCAGTACCTGCAGGAGCAGGTGGGGATGCAGAGGCAGGTGCTGAAGGAGATGGAGCAGCAGCTGCAGAGCTCCCAAAAGACAGCAGCTCAGCTCCGAGCTCAGGTCCGAGCACAATGGGTATCAATCAGAAATTCCCCCGCCTGGCTCCACTGCAGTTCCTGCCTTTGTGTGCTCACGCAGGGCAGCACCGGTGCTTGCTGGCTTGGTGTTACCCTCCCTGTTCCCCTCCCAGATAATGATGTACGAGGCCGAGCTGGAGCGAGCCCACGGGCAGATGCTGGAGGACATGCAGGCGATGGAGGAAGAGAAGAACCATGCCATTGAAGAGGCATTTTCTCGTGCCCAAGTGGAGATGAAGGCAGTGCACGAAAACCTGGCAGGTGAGGGTGGGGTAAGGGGTTCACAGGGTCACTCAGCTAGTGCTGGGGGGGAGAGTCATGCCACCTGCCCTTCACCTCATGTCTGCAGGTGTCCGGACCAACCTGCTGACACTGCAGCCAGCGCTGCGTACCCTCACCCACGACTACAACAGCCTGAAGCGTCAGGTCCGTGACTTCCCCCTACTCCTGCAGGAGGCCCTACGGAGCGCCAGGGCTGAGGTGAGACCTTCAGGACCACTACCCCAGCTCCCCTCCAGCAGGGTGGGGATGCTGGGGAGGAATTGCTGAGCCGCTGCTCCCAGACCCTGGACTGGGCTGCCCAGGGAGGTGGTTGAGTCCTCATCCCTGGATGTGTGTAAGGGTTGTTTAGCTGTGGTGTTGGGGGATATGGTTTAGGGGTGAACTTTGTAAAGTAGGGTTGATGGTTGGACTCGATGATCCCAAGGGTCTTTTCCAACCTGAATGATTCTGTGATCTCCCCCAGATCAGCCAGGCCATCGAGGATGTGCACAGCACCAACCGGGAGCTGCTGCGCAAGTACCGGCGGGAGCTGCAGCTCCGCAAGAAGTGTCACAACGAGCTGGTGCGGCTGAAAGGTGTGTGGGGAGAGTGGCGGGGTCCCATCATGGGAGAGCATGTCCCTGAGGGGCCCAGGAAGGGCAGGGGAGAATCACTCCAGTGCACCCCAGAACCATGGCTTGGTGCTCTGTGTCCCCATAAGGTGCTTGGGTTGTCAGTGGGGTGCTGAGGTTGGCAGCGAGGCACAGCCTTCAGCCTGGTGCTCTGAGGTGTAGGTGGGATGCACTAGGGCTGACACCATCTCTGCATCTCCCCACCCAAGGAAACATTCGTGTTTTTGGGCGAGTTCGTCCAATCACAAAGGAGGATGGGGAGGGCCCAGAGGCAGCCAACGCGGTGACCTTTGATGCTGACGATGACGCTGTCCTACACCTCTTGCACAAAGGGAAGCAGGTGTCCTTCGAGCTGGATAAGGTCTTTCCCCCGCAAGCATCTCAGGAGGAGGTGAGTGCTGCTGTCCACGCTGCTGTGTGAGGCAGAGTGGGAGAATGCAGCCACCTTCTGCTGATGCTTCTTGGTCCCCACAAGGTGTTTCAGGAGGTTCAAGCCCTGGTCACCTCCTGCATTGATGGCTACAATGTCTGCATCTTCGCCTATGGACAGACAGGAGCAGGAAAAACCTACACAATGGAGGTGAATTTGCCTGGCTCTGCTTATCTCTTCTTCCTTGGCTTCCCACCTCATGGTGCCTCCCTTATCCAGGCCTGTGACCAGCTTGGATCCAGTGTACAAGTGATGGTCACTGCTGCTGCTAAGAATTTGTGCAGCCCTCTACAACACCGCATTTTTCTTTCCCATTTCTCACCCCAATCCATTAGGGAACAGCAGCCAACCCAGGGATCAACCAGCGGGCCCTGCAGCTCCTCTTCTCTGAGGTGCGGAGCAAGGCAGCTGACTGGGACTATGCCATCAGCGTCAGTGCTGCTGAGATTTACAACGAGTCACTCAGGTACCAGGACGGGGGAAAAGCATTTTGGTGGGGCAAGAGAGAGCTACTGGGGAGGCAGCATCACTGGGTATCACCACCCCCCCCCACGCTGCCTCCTCCCCATCCAGCCCTGCCTTTGCTGCACAGCTTGTTCCCGGGGCCATGGCCACTGGAGTTGGCCATGCAAGGAGTTATTTTTAAGTTGTTGTTTTTTCCAGTGCACACCAACCTTTCAAAGCAAAACTCCCTCAAGTTCCAATAATTATCCAGGCTCCCAGCCCTGCCATCACTCCTGCTCCTCCAGCCCTGATGCAGCCACCAGGACATCCTCATCTCCTCCCTGCCCTCGCCCCACCCCCAGCGTTATATTTAGAAATTACTAACTGAGAGCATGAGAAATATTTTCCTCTTCTGGCCAGCTGCAGGCAGGAGGAGGCTGAGAGTGAATCCGTATGGATAATGGGGAGCGAGAGTGGCAGAGAGAGAGTAGGAATGGGAGGATGGGAGTGTGGTCTGGGGTGGGAGCGGGCACATGGGGAGCTGGACATGTGCAGCATCGCCGGCAGGAGAGGACTGCCCTGGCAAGCTTGGCACACAGCCCTGAGCCACAGCAGGGATGCTGGAAGGGAGCTGGCACTCGTCATCCAGCCCAGGGTGGGGATGGTGACAGGTACGCCTCTTTGCCAGGGACTTGCTGGGAAAGGAGCCACAGGAGAAGCTGGAGATCAAGCTATGCCCTGATGGCAGCGGTCAGCTCTATGTGCCCGGGCTGACTGAATTCAGGGTGCAGAGCGTGGAGGACATCAACAAGGTGCAGGGAGATGGGGGGTAGTGGGAGCAGGAGGGCAACACTGGAGATGTCGTGAGTTTGAGAGGTGCTCTGGTGCATGACCTCTGGATTTGGGAGTATTTCTGAAGCATTGGGGAGCAACAGAGACCAAAATAGGTCCCTGGATGCAATGTGATGATCACTGTCCCATGGGGTGAGCTGCAGGGGGTTAAAAATAAAATCGTGGGGCCCCTGTGGCTCCCAGGGGCTTAGTGGGATGCCGGCTGTCACCACAGTTCCCTGCCTGTCACCCTCTGCCTTCAGCCTGTCACCCTGGCTGAGACCTGACAGCAGTCATCACCCCAATGAACCAGGAACCTTGTTGGGGCTGTCACTCAGGTTACATCCCTAGGGGTGCCCAGGTCCCAGGGGGGTTTGTAGTGGGTTTGGGGCAGACTGGGCTTCCCCCTTATCTCCCTGGGCTCCCCTCTCACCTCCCTGGGCTCCCCAGGTCTTCGAGTTTGGCTATGTCAACCGGGCAACAGAGTCCACCAACCTGAATGAGCACAGCTCCCGCTCCCATGCCCTGCTCATCGTCACCGTCCGTGGCCTCGACCGCAGCACAGGGCTCCGCACTACAGGTGGGTGCCATGTGGCAAGCCCCTCACCGGGTATCTTGAGCTGTGGCATCCCCAGGGTGTGTGGGGCCAGGTGCTGACGCTGAGCCGGGGGCTGGGGTTGGCTGTGTGTCCCCAGGGAAGCTGAACCTGGTGGACCTGGCTGGATCGGAGCGGGTCGGGCGGTCGGGTGCAGAGGGCAGCCGGCTCCGTGAGGCACAGCACATCAACAAGTCCCTCTCAGCACTGGGTGATGTCATCTATGCCCTGCGCTCCCGGCAGGGCCATGTGCCCTTCCGCAACTCCAAGCTGACCTACCTGCTGCAGGACTCACTCAGCGGCGACAGCAAGACCCTCATGATGGTACAGGTAGGAGCCATCGGCAGCGCTGCAGCTGCTTGGCAGGATTTGGGGGATGGTTCTGGTGTCTGCTGACACCAATGCTAGGGCAGGCGGGAGGAATGCTGGAGCTGGCACCAGGGGTGGATGTGCACACTGGGGACATCCTCTGGTCTGCAACCACAGTGCCAGGGGCAGCTGTGCCCTGGACAAGGGATGGGGGATGAACTCGGAGGTCCATGATCCTGCCCTCCCTTGCCTGCGCGTGGATGTCACACCTATGGCACAGTGTCTTTGCCTGTTGGCATCTCCCCATCCCCTCTCTTGCCAGAGGGATTTTAGGCTCTGGCAGCTCCTCCATCCCTGCCCTGTGACTGCTCCTTCCAGCTGCTTGCACCCTCCCTGAGCCCCCTCAGCAGGTGCCTGAGCCCCTGCCACTTGCTGTGGCTTTTCCCAGCTGTCTCTTATGCTGGGGCAGTTGGTGACAGGGGATCCAGCTGGCTCAGATGCTGGCCTGGACATGGATCAGCTGGGCTATCGCAGGAGCTGTGGGTTAATAATAGCATGTCACTACCCAGCACTGGTGTGTTTGCCGATGCAGGGGAGCCCTGGAGGTGTGCAGAGATCCAGTGGAGTGAATTTCTGCATACTCCTGCCTGACCACAGGTCTCCCCCGCCGAGAAAAACACCAGTGAGACGCTGTGCTCCCTGAAGTTTGCTGAGAGGGTTCGCTCCGTGGAGCTGGGTCCCGTCTCCCGCAAGGCTGAGCTGGCCTCCTGGCCCAGTCAGGAGCAGCTGGAGGTAACCGAGGGGCTGGGGGTGCCCTTCCTCTTCCTCCTCACCCCAGGGAGTTCACCTTCTTTTGTCCCCCTGTGTGTGGTCCCAGGGATGTTTGCTGTTGGGTGTCCTCCTGGAGCCACCTCTGCTAAGCAGGCTGTCCCCAAGCCGTGGCTTTTCCAAACCCTCTTTTTGCAGCAGCCTCACAGTACCCCCCAAGAGCATATTTGAATGTTGCTACCAGGCAGTGATGATCTGCCCATGAGCCCACCCCTGTTCCATCCTTCTGGGGACAGGCATGGGCTAACCCTTGGGGCCATGTTGCATCTCCCCTCAGGGTGACTCGCCAGGGACTGCAGTAGCCTCTGGCCGGGGCCACACGTCCCCCAGCCTGGGGCAGCTCTCTGGCCGTGCTGCCTCCATCCGCAGGAAGCTCCAGACATCAGGTGGGTGGCTGGGACACCACAGCCCTGCTCTGCATCCTAGTTGATCTGTAATCAGCTCATCAACCAATGGCTAACTAGCCATCAGGAGCCTGGTTAGCCCTTGCCCAAGAGCACCCTGGTGCAAAGCCACTTGGGTTGACTTGGAGTGTGTGGGGTGAGGGAAAGATGCTGCAGGGCAGTGGCAGTGTCCGTGGGCTGAACCTCTCTCCCCTTCGATTTCAGCCTGAATTAGGGGCAGCCATAGCTGCCAGGTGAGTGCCTGCAGCTGGGAGCTGGTGGAGGGCTCTGCTTCATCCCTGCTTCCTGGGCAGGGGAGAGGGGCCAAGGCTGTGCCACTTGCTGGGATGCTCATGGGGATGCTTGTGATACCAGCTCAGTGCAGCACCTGCTGGATGGGGCTGTACCCTCTGCCCTGTGTGACCCACAGGTGTCTCCTCCCCAGGGAAGCTGAGGCCTGTGCCTGTGTGACAAGTGCCAGCCCTGGCACAAAACCTGCTGCAGGACCTGGCCCCTCATGGCACTACAGAGAAGCAGCTGCTGGAAGACAGAAAGGCTTTGGTGCCATTCCCTTGCCCACCAGAACCTGTAACCAGAGGGTGATGGGCACCTCTCACCACGAGCTGCCAGGGCTGAGGTCTCCCAGCAGCTGGACTCTCATCTCAGGCTGAGGGGGACAGTGGTGCTGGGCAGGGATCTGCCCCTCAGATGTTCAGCTCTGTGACTTCTGGTTTTTGCTGGATTGATGTTTTTAGCCAGAGAGAGGAGCTGCTGGGTGCTCCCTCCAGCTCTGCAGCTGTTTTTATGACAGCAGAGGTATCCAGCTGGTGGGAGAGAGGGGTGGGGGCTTGGAGTCAGGCAAGTCCCTAGATGTGTCTTTGCTACCCCGCAGGGCCAGCCTGGCCCCAGGTCCCCCAAGACTGCATCAGGGTCACTATCCAGTGTCTTTTGGAGCAGTGCTTCCTCCATTTTAAGCCAGAAAGAAATCCCAGCAGCTCCTTTCCCCCTAGGTTTCTCAAGCCCTGTTGTTGCATGAAGTCTCCCTGGTACTGTGCATGAGCCAAGCTGCCCTTCATCCTGGTGCTAGGGCTGCTGGGCCCCAAGCAGAGGGAGAGTGGTTGGCACCAGGGTAGATTGAGCAGTCTCTGATGAAGCTGTTGTACAGGTATTTACCAGTTGTTTTGTCCAGAGAGATCACAGTGTGGTCGAGATGAAAGTGTTTGAAGTATTTACGCCCTCTTTACATGGTCTTGGAATGGAAAATGTGGAAAACAAACAAAAAAAGCAACCTCCAGCCCAAAAGCTTGTTGGGTTCTGTGTCAGGACAATGGCTGGCCTGGGGAGGGGGTGAGAGGAGATGGCACTGGCCCCTGCACCTCTCAGCACCCATCTATGGGGATGCTTCCTCCTGCTGCTGCTGGCTCCATCCATCTGCAGCCCTCTCCATCTTCCACAGCATATCCTAGTAAAAAAAAAAAGCAGGGGAAAATAGATTTAGCCTTTTGTATGTAAGATATAACATGTTTCTATGTATTTTAATAATAATTTTTAAAGAATCCTGTTTTGTAACAAAACTTATTTTAAATAAACTGTTGAAGCCAGTCGTAGGAGGAGCTGCTGTTCTTTTTACCCTGCACCTGGCAAAGCTCCTTAAATCCCTCCTCTTGCTGCTCTTGAGGCCAGCCTCCCAGTGTGCTTCCCCCCTACAGATTGCAGCTATGGGACTCCTTTAATTACACACAGAATCACAGAGGTTGGCAGAGACCTCTAAGCTCATCCAGT
>VWZO01021064.1:8925-30698 GCA_013396975.1 Bucco capensis | reverse complement strand
TAGTGCAGGCTCGAGGGTGCTATCTGCTATCCTCTTTTTATCAGTGCACTTGGAAAAGGCGCTGAGGAGGAGCATGGATGGAGCCCTCCCTGGAGCTTCGTTTGCGAAGCCTAGCCGCGACCGACTAACCGACGAACCCTGGAGAAGAGACCTACCCCCATCTCACTCCAACCTTTCAGGGAGTTGGAGAGAGAGATAAGGTCTTCCCCGTCTCCTCTTGAGTTGTTACAACCTAAGTGAGCATCAGTGCTGCAGCATCTTGCTCCATCTCATGCTTCTCCCAGCTCTGCAAGGCTGTTGGGGCTACAGGCTGGTGCTGGTGGAGCATTTCCACACCTCAGTCAGGTCCAGGCACAGGATTAGCACCAGAAACAACCTTAGACGAGACAGTGAGCAGCTGCAGCACAGGCAGGACACACACTGAGATTCCTGGCAGCACCTTCACCCCCTGTCCTGTGCTGGCATGCTGCCAGAGCCTCTTGCTGCATGAGCCACCATCAAAGCCACCTCCTCTGGAGCCATGGAGCAGAGCAGGATGCTCCCCTTCCTTCCTCAAACCGGTGTATGGATGAAGTGGCAGCAAGGTAGGAATTGGCTTTAACTTTCCTGCTGACCCTTTTGTGCACAATTGAAACTGCCTCCTACATCCCCAAATGCCTGGCTCAGAAGCTCACAGAAAGACATAGAAAGCTCTGCCACTGCACCAAGAGCTGCTAGAGAAGAGTTGGGGAGAAGAGATCTGTTTTGGGCCAGGGAGAAGGACAAGCTACCAACAGTGATGTTGCTCTTTGGGCTGGGAACTCCCCAGCAGAGTGAAACTTCCTCCAGGGTTTCAGCAAGTCATCTGGTGAGAGCTGTCTCCAACTTGCTTGTGTTCTTTCCCACTTACCACTGCCTCCCAGCAGGGTGAGAGTGGCCAGCTACTCCATGGGACACTGGCTGGAGCACCTCTGCTATGAGGCCAGGCTGAGAGAGCTGGGGTGATTCAGTCTGGAGAAGAGAAGGCTCCCAGGAGACCTTCTGGTGGCCTTCCAGGATCTGCAGGGGCTACAAGAAAGCTGGGGAAGGACTTGTTAGGCTGTCAGGCAGTGCTAGGACTAGGGGAATGGATCCAAACTAGAGGAGGGGAGATTTAGATTGGACATTAGGCAGCAGTTGTTCCCCAGGAGGGTGCTGAACCACTGTGCCAGGTTGGCCAGAGAGGTGGTGGCAGCCCCAGCCCTGGCAGTGTTGCAGGCCAGGCTGGCTGGGGCTGGGAGCAAGCTGCTCTAGTGCCAGGTGTCCCTGCCCATGGCAGGCACAGGGGTTGGGAATAGAGGAGCTTGAAGGTCCTTTCCAGCCCTGACAGATCTGTGATTCTATGACACCCAGGGGCCAGAGCCCTGTTTTCCCTGACTGCTCCAGGCAGGAGCTGTGCCAAAGTGACCAGGATTTCAAGAGATTCAGGCATGTAACACAATGTTTTACAAAAGTTACAAATCTTTTAATGAAATTCATTATAAGTTACAGTTTCCTGGAGAACAAGCTCCAGTGTATAAAACAGGAGACAGGCTGGGAGGAGCAAGGGAAGCACCAACAGGAAAGAAGAAAGAGGGACAGAAAGGTTTTGACAGACATTTATTTGGAAAAAAAAAACAACACCAAAAAAAAATAAAAAGAACCCAGAACTGTAAAAGTGGTCTAGTGGATGCAGAAAGACATGAGTCTGGGTCCCTCTGTTCCTCCACCCTCCTAAATCCTTACCTCCAAAGGCAAATACATAAGACAAGTCCTGTTTAAGTCACTTATTTTAACAGATCCAGGTGGAGCTCAGTTCCCAGCAACAGTCTGAAGATACTACTCTCCTGTGGGGCAGGCTGGCAGCAGGGATTTCTCAGAAGCCAGGAGTCAATCCCATCCCCTCTCGATACAGGTCCTTCTGACTGCACCAGCCATGCTGCCATGGTGGCCTGGCTCACACTGGATGAAGCAGGCAAATGGGGCCTGGTCCCACATGGCAGCTGAAGTCCCTTGTGTAGGAAACAAGCACTCCACCCCACAGCAGGCTTTTGTGGGGTAGATGCTGCAGTCCTCAGCACACTGCTCCCAGAGCAGGCCCAGTCCCCAGTGACAAGAAGCGACAGCACACACAGGTGAAGGAGAGGTGACAGCAGGCTCAGGGCCCAGCACACAGACACAGAGCAGCTGAGAGCTTGATGCTGAGATGAAGAGCTGAAACAAAGCTGTTTCCATCTAGGGGCTTTGCAGGGCTCTCCACCTGCCAGGTCCCCTCACACAGCACAGACATCTCTCCACTCGGGTCATTCATCCAGCCCATAAGGCACTAGGGCTGGGAAGTGACAGCCAGTGAAATTCCACTTCCCTATCATGCTGTGGGGAGAAGATGGACATGGAGAGAGGTGAAGCCCAGCCAGGCAGAGAACAGAAGGGAGCTTGGCCACCTGTGTTTGCCCGTGAGGAGGTGGCAGATGTCACTCCAGGACAGCCATGAGGAGATGCAGTTCCCGAAAGGCACTACCATGGCGCCCACTGAGCCCAGACTTGTTCTTGACAATGTTGCTGATGTTTTTCAGCTGCTTGTAGCACAGCTTGCACTTATGGAGCCTGCAAAAAACCAGACAGCAGGCACAGCATGACAGCTGCTTAAGAGATGTGCTTGTTCCTGTCGTGCCAAAGGTCCAACTCAAGAAGGTGAGAAAACACAAGCCCTGCAAAGAGTCTGGCAGAGGCTGAAATGTGAGCATGGCTCTGCAGAAACAACCCTGTGTTCAGTTCACATCCTGATGACACAGGAGAATAGCAACCACCTAAGGGCTCTTTCACTCCTCTTTTCCCTTTTGGCAGTAAAGTTCAAGGTGCTGATTTTCAGAGGGCCAATGCTCAGAGCAGAGCTCTTCTGTGAATGAACTGGAAATCCAGGGCCTGGCTGACAACTCACATGTCTTGTGAGGTAGAGGGTGAAGCCACAGGGTGGTTTTACTCCTGACACACTCCCACTTTGTTTAGGTATGACTCAGTACACAATGGCAGAGGGAAAAGCAGACTTTGTCTTTTTCTCAGAGGAGGGTTTGGGTCTTGCAGACAAGGGGAAGGCATGCCCAGTCTAGTATCAAGGAGCAAAGCTTACCCAAGAGAACCAGTGGTTCACAAAGGGAGCAAGAGAAGGTAAATGCCTCACCTTTCCTCTCTGGAGATGTCCACCCCAACAGAAGGTGGTGCAGCCAGGATGTCTGTGATCAGGGGCAGGAATCTCTGGAGAATGAGTTTCAGGGAGGTGCAGCCAGTCTGCACGTAACTGAAAACCAAACAGAGAATCATGTCCCAGTTGAATTGCACTCCTGTCCTCCCAGCACCCAGCCCTCACTCCCATCCCCTCACTGGGGACAAGCTACTCAAACCACCTCCTTCCACCACCTATAACCTGCTAAGGAGAGGAAGAGCCAAGCACCAACAGGTCTTGGTTCAAGCCAAGAGTGACAAAGTGAGTCCTTCTGAAAGTTCCTGCCATTAACACTGCAAAGTGGGACCTTTCTGCTCAAGAGCAGAGATGTCCTGCCACGTGCCCTTGGCAGGAGCCTCTCTCCCAGAAGGAAGGGCAGAAAGAGACAGGCTGCATTTTTCAGCTGCCTAACAACTGAGATTGAAAGCAATCTTCCAAGTGACCCCAAGGCTGCTACTGGACCTTATTCCCCTGGTGCCAAGTTGACAGTTCATTCCCATCAGTGTGCAGAGCCCCCTTCTTTTACCTCGATTTGACCCCTTCTTGGCTGCCAGAGCTGCTTCAACCCAACACTGAATCTCACCAGTCTGCTCTTTCTGCCCATGCATACTTTCCATATCTTTTGCCCCTACACACTTGGCAACTCCACTGCTCTTTCCCAGATATTGGCATGTGCTGTGACTTTGCAGGATTTTCTTTCAGCTACAAACTACCCAGTGGAGCTCTCCCATGAGTATCTACACCTTGTACTCCAGGCACACCATATTCTTGGGACCTCACCTTTCATATTTACTTTGGAGAAGCTTTTCTATCTGTGGCAGTACTATAGTACACAAATCCAGCTTCCAGAGGGACCTGAAAAGAAAAAGATACATTCTGAGACTGGAGACTAAGGCTCTACACAAGGCTGACTTGACCCAAATCATGCTTTCTGGCAAAAAAGCCCAGGCAGTGGCACTCAAGTTCACTGATTCCCCATTGTGATAGGGAGTAGCAGGTTCTGACAGGAAGACTCAGCAGAATCACTTGTAGCTCTTCTCCAGGGTTAATAGGGAGAGGAGAAGAGGAAATGGCTTCAAGTTGCAGCAGGGGAGGTTTAGATTGGATAGGAGAAATTTCTTTGCTGCAAGGGTTGTTAAGTGTTGTCCCAGGCTGCCCAGGGAGGTGCTGGAGTCACCATCCCTGCAGGGGTTGAAGAAACATTGAGCTGTGGTCCTTAGGGCCATGGGTTAGTGGTATGGGAGTGCTAGGCATGGTTGGACTTGATGAGCTTAGAGGTCTCTGCCAACCTCTGTGGTTCTGTGATTCTGCTTCAATTTTCCTTGCCAGACATCATTTGCCTACAGAAAATGCTCCATACAACTGCAGTAATTACTAGCACTGCAGACTGCAAGATCTGACCTCAAGCACACACATTTCACACTGGCAGGGCTCACTGGACATGAAGCAGGTACAAGGCAGTGCTCCTCACAGCCAGCCAGGTGGCTCCCAGGTGTCCCAGAGCCTGCCCTAGCCAGGACTCACGCTTTTTGGTTGACAATATTCAAGAGGTCCACAACAACAGAGAGATCATTGATTGCCACTGCAGAGTCCACAGAGTTCTGAGGGAGAAGATAAAGAGGAAGTTACCTATTGCAAGGCTCAACCTGGCTGGGCTAATGGAATTTCCAGCCACACTGCAAGGCACAGGAAACATGGAGTTGCCCAGGGAAGAGAAGACAACTCTCACATTTCTCCATGTTTCTCTGTGACCATTCAGCCACAGCTGGGACACAGCAGCACCCTGCAGTGCACCCCTGGGGACAAAAGTTGGGAGCTCCTGCATTTTGTGCAAGAGGCAGAATTGGCCCCAGACAGGCCAAAAGAGCTGCTCCCCTCAGGAGCCTCAGGTATCTCCACATCCTTGCCTTGATGTCCCCGGTGCTCCACACAGCCCGCACGGTGTCCAAGTTCTTGTGGCGGCTGCTGAGCACCACACACATGGTCTCGTGGCCCTTCCTGATCTGGGACATGGCTTCCTCATCCACCAGCTCAGTCTGGCTTGGGTTTTTCACAGCCTGAAAGAACAGAATCACACAATCACAAAGCTTGGCAGATACCTCTAAGCTCATCAAGTCCAACCATGCCTAGCACTCCCATACCACTAACCCATGGCCCTAAGGACCACAGCTCAATGTTTCTTCAACCCCTCCAGGGATGGGGACTCCACCACCTCCCTGGGCAGCCTGGGACAACACTTAACAAACCAATGGAGCAGCACTAACAGAGCAGGATGGCACAGAAGAGTAGGAGCTTTCTCTGGCCTAGGAGGGAGCTGATTTTGGTGTACAGAGTGTCAGTAAATATTGACTTTCTTTCAGACTGTTTTAAGAACATTTTAAAATGTTTTCCTTATTTCAGTGACTTCCCTTCTGCCTTTTCTACTATCTTACACAATTTAATAGACTTTCAATTTGATTCCTCCAAAAGCCATGCTGGAACCACTACTTCCTTTGCTGGCACTTAGCTTGCAATTGTCAGGATGTCTCTGGTCCTTCTCCCTTTTTGGCACAGGGAATACCCAAACCCAGGAGAGGACAAGAGGCCTCCAAAATGCAAGAGGCTAAGATTCCCAAGAAATCATTTCCATATGTGTAATTACAGAATCATGGAGTTGTCAGGGCTGGGAGGGACCTTAAAGCTCATCTCCAGTTCCAACCCCTGTGCCTGCTGTGGGCAGGGACACCTGGCACTAGAGCAGCTTGCTCCCAGCCCCAGCCAGCCTGGCCTGCAACACTGCCAGGGCTGGGGCTGCCACCACCTCTCTGGCCAACCTGGCACAGTGGCTCAGCACCCTCATGGGCAACAACTTCTGCCTAACATCCAATCTAAATCTCTCCTCCTCTAGTTTGGATCCATGCCCCCTAGTCCTAGCACTCCCTGACAGCCTAACAAGTCCCTCCCCAGCTTTCTTTTAGCCCCTGCAGATCCTGGAGGTCTAGTATCTGAATGGCAGTAATGGCAGACACCAACTGCCTAATCAAATCACTGTCTAGCACATGGAATTGTTCAGTGTCTCTGTCTCATCCCTTGCCCTTGGCTTTGATAACACATTCTTTGTAAGCATGGATCAACACTGCTGTGTTAGCATCAGCCTGCAGCCCATCACCATGGGCTGGCTCTAGCAACCCTGAGGTGCTAACTGCACAGGAACTGCAAGCCAAAGCAGTTGGGAAGCACCAAGTGTGCAGAGGGTGAGCAGGAGGTAACATGTTCTCATTCAGTAATGAGGACTTGAGGCTGTAGAAGGCACCTAGGACACTTTTGCCCCACAGAGGACCCTCTCTGTGGTGTCACCCAAACTCAGACCCAGTTGGAAACTTTTGTGGAAAGATACTTACTGGTAGAAAGTCTGAGGCCTTCAGGCCAATGGGCTCATTCCTGGCTGCAGGAATCACAGAGGACTCTGTCCTGGGCAGAGGAGTTGAGGAGGCAATTGGTGACCTCTGAACTGGATCAGGCTGCATGAGAAATTGGGCTTAAAGCTCTAGCAGCAACAGTCTGACCCTAGTCTGATGTACTTTGTTTTCTGACCCATTTTCCTCTCACAGCAGAAGCACCCTCCAATTTGCTAGCATAGTTCAAGTGTCTCTCAGGTACATGCCAAAGTGTAATTAAGTTTTGCAAGAAACGGGGAGATGCTCCAGCAGAAGTGCCAAGTGCTGTTACTGTTACTGGTATCTAAAAACCAGGGAAATGGGCTGTGGCCAGACTGAGGGCTAAGAGAGACCTCTAAAAAAACCAGGACAATGTATCCTGGCCCCTTGGCTGCTTCTGGTTTTGGCAACAAAATACCTTGAGTTCAAGCACTTGCAGAAATTTAGCCCTTGGTTCTGTTCAGAATGCCCCAGTTTTGAGATGCAAGGAGAAATGCCCCAGCAAGTGCAAGAAGCAAACAAAAGCCATAGAGACATGACCTGTTGGACACTCAGCCTTCAATTAGGATCATAGACTTGTCAGGGTTGGAAGGCACCTTAAAGCTCCTCTAGCCCCAACCCCTGTGCCTGCCATGGGCAGGGACACCTGGCACTAGAGCAGCTTGCTCCCAGCCCCAGCCAGCCTGGCCTGCAACACTGCCAGGGCTGGGGCTGCCACCACCTCTCTGGCCAGCCTGGCACAGTGGCTCAGCACCCTCCTGGGGAACAACTGCTGCCTAACATCCAATCTAAATCTCCCCTCCTCTAGTTTGGATCCATTCCCCTAGTCCTACTGCTGGCTGACATCCTAAAAAGTCCCTCCCCAGCTTTCTTGTAGCCCCTGCAGATCCTGGAAGGCCACAAGAAGGTCTCCACAATAAGGTCTACTGCTCAGGCAAGATACATGGCAGGACAAAGACTGGAGCTGCACTTTCACTGCTCCCCAGTAAAAGAATCAGCTTGATTAGAAACTGTAAAGTCTCCAGCACTCATACATCTTTCACAGTGGGAAAATGCTATTAACAGGTCATAGAGTACGTACAAGTTCTTGCTTTGGCAATGGGAGCTGGATATCCACACCTTGGCTGGGCTTGGCTGCTTCCTTAGTGGTTACAGGCTCTAGCAAGATGGAAAGAAGTGGGAAAGCAGAAACTGATCATTCCTTTCCAGAGAAGTTGAGAGCAAAGTTTTACAGAATCACAGAACTGTCAGGGTTGGAAAGGACCTTCAAGCTCCTCTAGCCCCAACCCCTGTGCCTGCCATGGGCAGGGACACCTGGCACTAGAGCAGCTTGCTCCCAGCCCCAGCCAGCCTGGCCTGCAACACTGCCAGGGCTGGGGCTGCCACCACCTCTCTGGGCAACCTGGCACAGTGGCTCAGCACCCTCCTGGGAAACAACTTCTATCCAATCCATATCTCCCCTCCTCTAGTTTGGATCTATTCCCCCTAGTCCTAGCACTCCCTGACAGCCTAACAAGTCCCTCCCCAGCTTTCTTGTAGCCCCTGCAGATGCTGCAAGCTTGTGCATACCCAGACCACAAGCAGTCATTTCTGCAGACATGTAGCTCTACCTCTTTTGAGGGCCATTCCCATTCCCACCAAGGGGCCATTTCCATACTCACCATCCTCAGGAGGGGCTGGAAAGGGCTCACTGTTTCGAGGAGGGGTTCGACCTACAGAAAAAAGTGCAACAAAAACAAAAATTAAAAGAAGGAGCATCCAAGGCTACAGATTAGTGGTAAGTCAACCCTGAAGCTGGGAAATCTCCAACAACTCCACAGATTAGGGTAATCAGAGTTATCTCCTTCTGACCTTGACGCTACTGTTTTGTTTAGCCAAAGGCTTTCAGCCTTCATGGACAGAAGGGTCAGTACTGACCCATGTAGCTGATGCTGCTGCAGAGGTGTGAAGCACAAGAGAAGGCACTGTCATCAAATCAAAGAAGAATTTCACCTCCTACTAAACTGATTTACGTAAGTAAATCAAAATAATTACTATTAATTCCTTAGAAAGAGTCATAGAATCACAGAATTCTCAGAGTTGGAAGGGACCCCCCTGCCATATGCGGGGACACCTCCCACTAGAGCAGCTTGCTCCATTGCCATGCTTCGACTAGAGCAGCTGAGGGCACTGGGCTTGCTTAGTGTGGAGAAGAGGAGGCTCAGGGGAGACCTTAGCTCTCTCTCCAGCTCCCTGAAAGGAGGTTGGAGTGAGATGGGGCTAGGTCTCTTCTCCAGGGTTAAGAGGGAGAGGATGAGAGGAAATGGCTTCAAGTTGCAGCAGGGGAGGTTTAGATTAGATAGAAGGAAAACTGTCTTTGCTGCAAGGGTTGTTAAGTGTTGCCCCAGGCTGCCCAGGGAGGTGCTGGAGTCACCACCAATGAAGAAACATTGAGCTGTGGTCCTTAGGGCCATGGGTTAGTGGTATGGGAGTGCTAGGTATGATTGGACTGGATGAGCTTAGAGGTCTCTTCCAACATTTGTGATTTGTGACTAGAAATTACTGCACCCTAGTACATGTGCCATCTTCCAGCAGTTTACCCACATGATCTGTGCTCCAGTGTCTGAATAAAGAATATTAAAGAAAATCTTCCTAAACTTTCCCTGTCACAGGCAAAGCCAAAGCTCAATTCTACTGAACCAGCTTAGCACACACAGCTCGAACCAAACACCACTCAAAAGTACAATGAACTCTAGTACTGACAGATAACATTCTTAGGCTGGAAGATCTCTTTGTAATCCTCCGGGTTCTGGATCTCAGCCTTTGATTCTTTCTCATCGCGGTCATCTTCACTGCTGGGACTGCGCCTCTCGCTCTCTGAGTTGTGCTTCATTCTGCTGTGGAAAAAGAGATGCTGTCAGGACAAGTCATACACACTCAGGCCAAGGACACAGAGGCATTGGAGTGTGTCCAGAGAAGGGCAAGGAGGCTAGGGAGGGCTCTGGAGCACAAGTGTGCTGAGGAGCAGCTGAGGGAACTGGGGTTGGTTAGTGTGGAGAAGAGGAGGCTCAGAGGAGACTTTATCTTTCTCTTTCTCTACAACTACCTGAAAGGAGGTTGGAGTGAGCTGGGGGTAGGTCTCTTCTCCAGGGTTAACAGGGAAAGGATGAGAGGAAATGGCTACAAGTTGCATCAGGGGAGGTTTAGATTAGATCTAAGGGGAAATTTCTTTCCTACAAGGGTCATTAAGTGTTGTCCCAGGCTGCCCAGGGAGGTGCTGGAGTCACCATCCCTGCAGGGGTTGAAGAAACATTGAGCTGTGGTCCTTAGGACCATGGGTTAGTGGTATGGGAGTGGTAGGCATGGTTNGAGGTTCTTCTCCCCTCTCCTCTGCCCTGGGGAGGCCTCCCCTGGAATGCTGTGTCCAGTTGTGGGCCCCTCAGCTCCAGAAGGATAGGGAGCTGCTGGAGAGAGTCCAGCACAGGGCCAGCAAGATCCTGAAAGGAGTGGAGCATGTGCCCTAGGAGGACAGGCTGAGAGAGTTGGGTCTCTTCAGCCTGGACAAGAGGAGACTGAGAGGAGACCTCAGCAATGCTTAGAAATATGTTAAGGGTGAGTGTCGGGAGGAGAGAGCCAGGCTCTGCTCAATGGCATCCAATGGTAGGACAAGAGGGAATGGGAGCAAGCTGGACCACAGGAGGTTTAGTATTAACACGAGGAGGAACTTCTTTACAGTAAGGGTTACAGAGCACTGGCCCAGGCTGCCCAGGAGGCTGTGGAGTCTCCTTGTCTGGAGCCATTGCAGAGCTGCCTGGACACATTCCTATGTGAGCTGGTGTCGGTGATCCTGCTCTGGCAGGGGGGTTGCACTAGATGATCTTTCTAGGTCCCTTCCAACCCCTGACATACTGGGATACTGTGATAAACTGAGCATGAGGTGGTTAAAAGCAAAAGCACATAAGCTTTGCCTAGGTGCTGGACACACTGCAAGCCTTGGCCACTTACAGTCTGATTTAAAGGTCAGGAGGGCCTGTAATGAGGCAGGAGGATTTTATCTCATGTTTCACAGCTGCCTCCTCCACTCTTCAAGAGCACTGGCTTACCAGTTGGCTGTTGCAGATAGATAAGTCAGCTACTTTCCCCCAGTTCACCAACACCACATCAAAGCAGCGCTCCGGCTCCCAGCCGTACACACGCAGCGAATCCTGGAAGCCACCATACAAGCAGCAGCCATCTGGGTTGAAGAGCACACACCTGGGAGGAAGGCAGGTGGAGAATTAGGCTCACCTTTGGAACCTTGCTCAGTCCCACAAGGACCCCAGGGCTGTATCGCTGCCTTCACTGCACACCTCCAGCCCTGTTTCTAACAGTGAATCTACCAATCTGGTGTTCTCCTGTGCTCCTTGATGGCTCTCTGTGACATTTCCAGCAGCCCAAACTTCTCCCTAGTAAAGTCTCTCTTTCAGGAAATCCTCCCCTCACCTCCACTTTAGCCTCTGCCTAGTGCACTCCAGTAGGAATTTAACACACCTGACAGGAGTAGCCGCCTCTTCAATACAGCTCACAACTTGAAACTTCTCCAAGTCCCAGAATCGAACAGTCCTGTACACAGAACAGAACAAAACTCACTGTCCATCCCTCCAGAATCTGCTGTAGGATCCAGAAGGGAAACAAGGTGTTAACAGCTAGAATGACTTTTGCTGTTGTGCACATATGATGAATCTACACAGAAGGCTAGTCCAGCTAAGATCTGTGACTCCAGCCACAGATGCTTCGAGGCTCTAGCAGATATGGATAGGTATGTAGAGCTGATCCAGAGCTACAAGGACACCCTGCTAGCTGAGCTTGCTCTTCTGACAGAATGTCACCTGGATTAGTGAGATGTTTGAGGCTATTGCATTGTTTTCTAGTGTGTTGGAAGGTGCCACCAGTTTTGGGATAGGAAGGCAAGAAGACCTCCATGTGCTGCACGTCACAGATGTGTGACACACTGCTGGCTAGATGTCAGGCTCTAGTTGTGTGGTATCCCTATCTTCCACTTCCTCGAAGGAAAGCCATTGGGAAATGGAACTGACATAAAGAATTCCCTTCTTCCTCCTTCCCTCCCTCCCCTTAGGTACCTGTCAGAGCTGCCAGAAGCCAAAAGGTATTCATTGGGATGGAATTCAACCACATTGACAGGGCCTGTATGTCCTGTAAACTCAAACATTATCTTCCCAGCAGTCAGATCCCAGAGCTGGAAAAAGGAAAGAATACAGAGACACTTGAACATGTTCATGTTTGAGAATCCCAATACACTTCAGATTTCCTTATACTGGCAACTTTCTAACACTTCTCTCCCTCCAAGCACAGACTCAGCTTTAGAAAGCAAGCAGTGATCAGGGAAGGAGTACCATCCCCACCATTGAAGGCTTGGGGCTTGGTTTTGGTTTGATTTTTGTTTGGTTTGGGTTTTTTTGCATTCTTTTCTCCATTTTCCATTTAATTTGTCCTCTAGAAGTTTCTGGTTCAAATTTAGAGACTGAGATAAAATACAGCAGCTCCACCTGTCCCCACAGATTTTATCTCAAAAGCAAAAAAAAACAAAAATCCAAAAGCCCTGAATCCCTTAGCAATTCCTTCTTCCTGTGCTCATCTCCACTAAAAAACCCAGAGTGAAATGACTGATAGTTTCNACTGAGGTCACTGTTTCAGTCAATACTTCTTTGAATTCCTTGTCTTGCTCTGCTCAGTCCTGACAGCAGTTTTCAGACTGATAATCACCTGCAATGTATATGATAACACACTCCTGCTGAACTAACTGAGCAGAGCCAGAAAGTGGTATGGTGAAGCAACGTGCTTTGGACGACTCAACATTTACTGAGACAACCAAGGTTAGTGTTCAGGTATCACAGAACCACAAAGGTTGGCAGAGACCTCTAAGCTCCTCCAGTCCAACCATGCCTAGCACTCCCATACCACTAACCCATGGCCCTAAGGAACACAGCTCAATGTTTCTTCAACCCCTCCAGGGATGGGGACTCCACCACCTCCCTGGGCAGCCTGGGACAACACTTAACAACCCTTGCAGCAAAGAAATTGCTCCTTACATCTAATCTAAACCTCCCCTGAGGCAACTTGAAGCCATTTCCTCTTGTCCTCTCCCTGGTAACCCTGGAGAAGAGACCTACCCCCAGCTCACTCCAACCTCCTCTCAGGGAGTTGGAGAGAGAGCTAAGGTCTCCCCTGAGCCTCTTCTTCTCCACACTAAGCAAGCCCAGTGCCCTCAGCTGCTCCTCAGCACACTTGTGCTCCAGAGCCCTCCCTAGCCTCCTTGCCCTTCTCTGGACACAACTCTATCTCACAACAACTTGAATATCCTTGTGCATAGTGCCAGTGTATCTGATAGATAAGTGCATTTGAACACACGAAGCTGTCTTCTGGATGTTGTGGGCCACTGGACATGCTCCTCACTAACAGCCTGGTCCCTGCAAAGTCACAGGGCTCAGCCAGCTGCCTAATGAACTAAGGGTGTTTGTGAGCAAGTGCTGGTAAAGCCTGGTAAAAAGATGATCCCAGCATTCCTCTTTGCCATGAGCACATAAGGAACATGTCACAATAAATTACCTTTACAGTGTGATCATCAGCAGCAGAGGCTAACCATTTCCCATCAGGACTGAAGCGGAGACATCGAACTGCTTCTGTGTGACCCTGAGATAAGGGAGGGAAAAAATAGGGTGGTTTTAAAGGAAACTTTAAAGCAAATTCTGGCTTTTGTCTTTCAATCCTATACAACATAATAAAAGAAAATCAAGTTACTGTTTCACAGAGCTCACAGCTCACAGAACACTAAACACTACACTCGAGTACAATCATCCACACTAAATGGATGTAATCTCCCTCTTCTAGAGCTACAATCATCCACACTAAATGGATGTAATCTCTCTCCTCTAGAGCTACAATCATCCACACTAAATTGATGTAATCTCCCTCCTCTAGAGCTACAATCACCCACACTAAATGGATGCAATCTCCCTCCTCTAGACATTTCTGGCATCAGTTGAAGTATGGTAAATACAGGTCTGGCTTAATTAATAAGAATCAATTTCAAATGACAAGGACTTATGGCTGGTCAGACAGAAGTGCTTGTGTCATTAAGCTGGTTTCTAAATGAAATTAACATACAGCAGGTTCTTTGGGGAGAAAGAACAGTTATCCCAGTGCAGTGGGGACTTGCATGGTAATAGCAGTCTCACAGTATAAAAGCAGCACTCATGGATGCTCTCCATCCCTCATTAACTCCTACAATATCCATGTTATATTCCCATACAGAGGCCTGTAGAAGTTTCCCAGGCCACTTCACCAATCACACAGATCTTACTTTCATACTGGAAAACTGGGAAGTTAATTGTACATAATCACTTTAAGGTTTGCTTACAAGTCCTGAAACAAATCATTTTACCTTGTACCTGAAGACACAGCCTTTCCTTCGGACATCCCAGAGCTAGAGGGAAGAAAAGCAAAGATAAGATATGCTTAAAGCAGTATGGGGGAAGCCCCAGAGTCCCACCAGAACAAGAGCTCTCCCTGTCACCAAGCTGACAGACACTGCAGAATGAAAACACTGAAGGGGCTGGTGAACCCTGTTTGCTTCAGGGTATTTCCTAACCTGACTCTCCAAGTAAGAACCACTTCTGCAAGGTATTTCTTACTCCAGAAGCTCAGTTCCTACAGCCAAATAGCATCCTGACAAAGCAAATGCAATCCACAGCCATCAGGACATCTGTGTTTGCTGACACCAGGTCTTGGCTGGCACCTTTCTGCCAGCCACATTCCACAACAGAGGAGTCACCCTCCTGAGCTACCACTGTCCAAATACAGGCAGGAATTTCACAAGTGCTCCCAAACACACCTGCCCACACACTTGGAAATGATGACCTACAGCAGCTACCAACAGCTTGGCACAAACCACCTTCTGGCACTCTTCAAAACACAGAGACAGCAATCTGAGGCTAAGCTGGGGCTTACCTTAATGTTGGTGTCCAAAGAGCCAGATGCTACAAAGCTTCCAAAAGGATGGAAATCCAGGCTGCAGATATTTGCTTTGTGACCAAGCAAGGTACGAAGAACTGGGAAAAGGAGAAGCAGAGCAGGGAGAAGGAAGAGAGGAATAGAGAGCATATGTTTAGTAGTTCATTTCCCCTAAACACCATGCAAAAGTTGAGCCATTCTGTTCTCACCTCTGGGCATGTGCAGTAGCTGTTTATTCATCTGTCTACATCATTCCATGGAAATAGTTCTGACTTAGCCTTGCAATGCAAAGAAACAGCGAAAGAGGGCCCATGTTCAATGAGCCTCATCAAAGGCCTGTCCTTAGGGGTGGGAACTAGGAATGAAACTCCAAAGGACTCCATTCTGAAAATCAAACTAAAGAGCCATGCTTTGAGGCAATGGTCAGGCACTGGATCCTTCCACTTGTTACAAAGAGAGCAAAGAGGCAAGGGAGGAATCACAGAATCACAAAGGTTGGCAGAGACCTCTAAGCTCATCCAGTCCAACCATGCCTAGCACTCCCATACCACTAACCCATGGCCCTAAGGACCACAGCTCAATGTTTCTTCAACCCCTCCAGGGATGGGGACTCCACCACCTCCCTGGGCCAAGGCTTAACAACCCTAGGAGGGACAGGGGAACCAATTTCAGCCAGGAAGTGAAAGGGACATCTGATGGTTCACCTTGCAGCTATTAGACAGACCTGGGACTCTGCACCCCTGTCCAGGCACAAGCCTGACTTGTGCCTCTTAGATTCCAATATTCACCCTGGACTCCTGCAAAAAGCACACCAAAGACAGGGAAAGGGCATTTAGGAAGCATTAGACAAAGAAACCATCTCAGTGTTTCAGCAAGTCATCAACCAAGTAACACCCCTTGTCATTCTGGAAACCAGAAAGGATCAGCAGAACTGGTACACCATATCTCTGACAGCAGAGACTAATGCAGAACTCAACTTCAAGGAAGAAAAATTGCTCAGATAATAACAAGGGCAAACTCTCTCCAGCATCCATGTCCCTGCCCATGGCAGTGAGGTTGGAACTAGATGATCTTTAAGGTCCTTTCCAACCCTGACAATTCTGTGATCCATCACCTGGAACAGTCTGATGACTCCCTCAGCAGAAATTAGCTATTGAGCCAGACCTGGAGTGGGTATTTGCACAGACACTGGCTCATAGGTCTCCTGAAAGAATCAGCCACATTAATTCCTCTCCACTGGTTGTGCCAAACTCTTTCATAACTGCACTGAATGCCAAAGGTGCTTCTTATTATTTATTATTTATGCCACCTGCTGTTTGCCTTCTTAGCTCAGCCAGTGTAACTCTGTTTTCAGTACATAGTCTTTCTATGAACCAGTGGTGATGTAGAAGAAATATTCAGTCATTTTAATGTATTCCTGCTGGATTGCATTCAAGTGATTCATGAAACCTTTGCAAATTCTTCTAGGATTTGAGAAAAATGCAGTAAATAAAGTATGATTCAACAGCTGGCCTTTAAAAGATCAGAGAACAATTAATGTTTACGAAACACTGAGCTGTGGTCCTTAGGGCCATGGGTTAGTGGTATGGGAGTGCTAGGCATGGTTGGACTGGATGAGCTTAGAGGTCTCTTCTCACCTTAATGATTCTGTGATGCTATATGACGAGTTCATAGCTTTTAAGATTTATGAAAAATTAAGTCTTTGTCTATTTATATGGCCATGCAAGAGCAGAAGAGGAAACCCACCACTTGAGGAGAAAAAGAAAACTCAGAATCTAAGAACAAGAGGTCAGCAAGCAGGAGATTCATGTGCAGAATCTAAGAAACTTCAAACTTCCAATCTGATTTTAGATCCTTTTATTCAGGTTGACAGTTTTAAGATAAGGCTCTGAATACAAATTCTATATGCCTAATTATTCTTTATCTGCATGGAACCTGATCTGGAATAGAGATTTCAACACACTCAAATCAAAACCCTAGCAACTGGTTGCTCAGATCAGTGTCCACAATCCACATGTGTATTTCTGCTTGAATATGCAGACACAACTCTGCAATCTCAGTAGGGAGTATATAAAAGCCCTCTAAGAGAGCTGGAAATTAAAGCAATGTCAGGCTCCTGGTTTCTTAAACTCTTAGGTGTTTAAGAAACATTTAGCTGTGGTACTCAGGGCCATGGGTTAGTGGTATGGGAGTGCTAGGGATGGCTGGACTGGATGAGCTTAGAGGTCTCTTCCAAACTCTGTGATTCTGCTCCTTCCTAAGTTGGGAACCTTCTAGGTCAGCACAGGTATTAAGCATAAGGATATGCCAAAAAGCATGTGTTAACAGGCGTGAAAACTCATCCTAGAAACATACTTTTGGCAGCTCCCAGATCCCAAACTCGAATGGAGCCTGACTGGGAGCCTGCGACGATGAGCTCCTCGTTCGTATTGATCTGCAGGCTCTCGATGGGCGTTGTGTGGCCTGTCAAGCTCTGCAAAGAAAACCAAACAACAAGGGTCACAACCAACAGCTCCTGCCAGAGCTCTGGCCCCAACAGCACTGCCCACATTCAGTTCGTAACTGAAGTAGTTAGCCATGAGTTAGGACCAGCTGTTGTGCCACTGGTTCTTTTTCCTCCTCGGATCCCGGTATGGTAGAGCATCCTAAAGACCGCTACTTGGGCCACAACATTCCCATGCAATGCTACAGGCTTGGGGAAGTGTGGCTGGAAAGCTCTCTGGCAGAAAAGGACCTGGGGGTTCCCATNCAGTATTGCAGAGGAGGTGTGAGCAGAGCAGAGTGCAGTGGCAGAATCACCTCTCTGGCTCTGCTGGCCACGCTTCTCTTGCTGCAGCCCAGGATGCCATTGTGCTTCTGGGCTGCCAGCGTGCACTGTTTGCTCATGGCCAGCTTCTCAGCCATCAGCACCCCAAATTAGAAATAGTGTTGCCAGCAGGAGTAGGGAGGTGATTGTCCCCCTGGGCTTGGCACTGGTGAAGCCACAGCTCGAGTATTGTGTTCAGGTTTGGGCACCTCAACACAAGAAAGATCTCAAGGAGCTGGGGAAGGACCTGGAGAACAAATCTTATGAAGAGTGATTGAAGGAGCTGGGACTATTTAGTTTGAGGAAGGGTAGGCTAAGGGGAGACCTCATCACTCCCTGAAAGGACATTGCAGAGAGGCTGGTGCTGGTCTCTTCTCTCAGGGAATTAGCAGCAGAACAAGAGGGAATGGCTTCAAGCTGCAACAGGGAAGGTTTAGACTGGACATTAGGGAAAAGTTTTTCACAGGAAGAGTGGTCAGACACCGGACTAGGCTAGCCAGGGAGGTGGAGTCCCCATCCCTGGAAGTGTTCAAGGGTCATTTAGCTGTGGTGTTGGGCAATATGGTTTAGGGGTGAACTTTGTAGATCACAAATGGTTGGACTCGATGATCCCAAGGGTCTTTGCCAACCTGAATGATTCTAGGATTCTACTGCATACAGCACCCTGCACAAATCTTCTGGGCCACACTGACTCACTGTTAAAGGATGCATCAAGAGACCCATGGGTAGTTAAACACTAGGTGTGGATGTCCAGGCAAGGTTGACACATACTTACATTATAAAAATGATGCCATGCAAGCTCAGTGGCACCAATGGTTTGCTCTAAATGGGTCAGGTAAGTGTCATGACCTTCACATCAGCCAGGAGCCACAGGTTGCTGCCAGCAATGAGTGTCATGGTGATAACATAGTGCTATTACTGAAGTATTAACTTGAGGCATAAGGTAGTGATTCACATATATGCAGCTCCTTTCATCCTTGAGCATCTAAAAGCTTACAAATTACATATTCTGAGAAGGCTAGTATTTAATTAGAACACAGGAATACTTAAAGCTAGCTCTAGAACACCAATCAACATACACACACCATAGTACACTTTTCACTTGTCAATATTCTCTCTGTTTTACTCCATCCTCAGAGAGGTCTTTTCAAAGAGCTAAGCTAGCTCTGTGCCTCCCATACATACCCAGAGGCTGGGAACACCAGTTGAAAACTGCCAGTTCTGATGAGGCTTTCTTAGGATTTTATGTGCAACTGAAATCCTCTACATGCTCTACAGCTGCTACTGTTGCTGCTTACTGAGAAACACAGCTCACACACTTGAGAAGTTCCTCTCCTCCTCCTCCTCCTCAACACAAACATCTGGAATCCTAAAAGATGGATTTCAGAGGACAAAGTACACAGCACAACCCCAAAAATCAAGATTCTTTTGACATACAAGACTGGCAGAAGTCCTCAGGAGCTCCAGTCAGTCCCTGCCTCTCAGAAACACCAGCTCCTAATGTCTGTAGCTCCCAGGAAGTGCTGGAGATGTACAGCTCTCTGCTCCCATAGTAAGGGAATGCAGATATTTAGAATCATAAAGTGTCCTGAGTTGGAAGGGACACAGGATGATCATTAAGTCCAAATCTTGTGTATGCTCAGGACAACCCAAAAAAATTCTATCATGTACCTGAGCATGCCATCCAAATCCTGCTTGAATTCCATCAGGCTTGGTCCCATGACTACGTCCCTAGGGAGCCTGTACCAGTGCTCCACCACACTCTAGGTGAAGAACTTTTTCCTAACATCAACCTGGCACAGCTTCATGCCATTCCCTCAGCTCCTGTCACTGCTCACCAGAGAGAAGAGATCAGCTCCTGCCCCTCTGCTTCCCCTTGTGAGGAAGTTACAAACTGAATGAGGTCTCCCCTCAGTCTCCTTCAGGCTGAATGAAACAAGTGACTCCAGCCATTCCTCATATGGCTTCCCCTCTAAACCCTTCACCATCTTCATGGCCTCCTCTGGTGCTCTCCAACAGCTTCACATCCCTCCTGTACTGTAGTGCCCAAAAGTGAGGTGAGGCCACAGCAGCACACAGTAGAGTGGGACCATCACCTCCCTGGACTGGCTAGCAATGCAGTGCTGGATGCAGCCAGGACACAGTTGGCCCTTCTGGCTGCCAGGGCACATTGCTAACTCATATTCAACTTGCCACAAACCAGAAGCCCCAGATCCCTCTCTGCAGGGCCAGCCTCTCCTTCCCCAGTCTGTATGCACATCCAGGCTTGTCCTGTCCCAGGGGCAAAATCTGGCACTTGCCTTTGTTAAACTTCCTAGGCTTGGTGACTGCCCAGCCCCCTAACCTGACCAGATCTCTCTGCAGGGCCTCTCTGCCTTCCAGGGAGTCAACAGCTCCTCCCAATTTGGGGTCAGTGGCAAACCTACTTGGTGTATCTTCCAGTCCTGCATCTGAGTCATTTATGAAGATACTGAAGGGCACTGGCCCCAAGAGGGAGCCCTGTGGAACCACACTAGTGACCAGTCACCAGCCTGAGGTAACCCTTTGAGCCCAACCTGTCAGCCAGTTGTCAACCCATCACATGATGCACTTATCTAGCTGTATGCTGGACATTTTGTCCAGAAGGATACCGTGGGAGACAGCATCAAAGGCATTAATTACACCATCTGCTCTCCCTTGGTTGTCCAGGTAGGTAACCTTATCATACAAGGAAATCAAGTTTGTTGAGCAGAACTCTCCCCTTGTGAACTGATGCTGGCTGTGACCAATGACTGCATTGTCTTTAAGATGCTCTTCAGTAACTCCTAGGATAATCTTCTCCATAATTTTACCAGGCACAGAAGCAAGACTGACAGGCTTGTAGTTACCAGTCATCTCTATTGATCTTCTTGAAAATAGGGACATTTGCCAGCTTCCAGTCAACTGGAACCTCCCCAGATTCCCAAGAGCACTGCAAAATCATGAAGTGAGGCCTCACGCTGGTATCAGCCACCTCTTTAAGTACCCTTGCATCAATCCCATCAGGCTCCATAGACTTGCAGCTGGAGCAGCAAGCCCCACATCAGTTCAGGGTTCTTGCAGTCCTGAGTCTCTAGCTTGGGGCTCTGGAGGCCCTGGAGCTCATCAGTGTTCAAGACCAAGGCAAAGAAAGAATTAAATGTCTCTGCTTTGTCTGTGTCCCTGTTTGTGAGGTAACATCCTCATCAAGTAATAGGCCAATGCTATTTCTTGTCTGCCTCTTGCTTTTAACATATTTAAAGAAGCCCTTTTTATTGTCCCCCACAGTACTGGCCAGCTGGCTTGGGCCACATAAATTTTCTCCCTACAGTGGCAAGCAGCATCTCTTGCAGTCCTTCCATGTTGCCTGACCTTGCTTTCACTGGCCAAACACTTCCTTCTTTTGCCTAAGCACTCAATCCTCCAATCTTCCTTCAAGATTGGACAGACATCTGTTCAATGTATTTGAGGCACACTTTAGTGACTGCTGCAGGGGTGACCCTAGCCTTTCCAACACCATGTCCAGCATTACTCTTCCCCAGCCTACAGGAAAGTCAGCAAACTACTGTGACAAACTTTGTGCTGACAGTTCGTGATAGTGGAACAAGTGGAGATATACACTGCTGGGGATGTTTCTATGGGGGCAAACTCCAGGGCATGAAACTGGCCTCTGTAGCTTAAACTATAGGATCACAGAATTGTCAGGGTTGGAAGGGACCTTCAAGCTCCTCTAGCCCCAACCCCTGTTCCTGCCATGGGCAGGGACACCTGGCACTAGAACAGCTTGCTCCCAGCCCCAGCCAGCCTGGCCTGCAACACTGCCAGGGCTGGGGCTGCCACCACCTCTCTGGCCAACCTGGCACAGTGGCTCAGCACCCTCATGAGAACAACTTCTGCCTAATGTCTAATCTAAATCTCCCCTCCTCTAGTTTGGATCCATTCCCCTAGTCCTAGCACTCCCTGACAGCATAACAAGTCCTTCCCCAGCTTTCTTGTAGCCCCTGCAGATCCTGGAAGGCCACCAGAAGGTCTCCTGGGAGCCTTCTCTTCTCCAGACTGAATAACCCCAACTCTCTCAGCCTGTGCTCATAGGAGAGGTGCTCCAGCCTCTGAGCATCCTTGTGGCCCTGCTCTGGACACCTTCCAGAATGTCCATATAAAACTAGCTGAACTCATACAAAACTCTGCATTTAATTCATCTGTCATCTGGTAACAGAAGGCACAGCATTCATTCATTCATTCATTGTTAGCCTCACCTCTGTGCCTGGGAAAATCATGGAGCAGATTCTCCTAGAAGGTCTGGTAAGGCTCGTGGAGGAGAGGGAGGGGATCAGAGACAGTAGGC
>VWZO01021061.1:0-16064 GCA_013396975.1 Bucco capensis | reverse complement strand
TTCTCTTCTCCAGACTGAATAAGTCTTTCAGCCTGTCTTCATAGAAGAGTTGCTCCAGCCCGCTGTCTCTGGAGACATTCAAGCACATCCAAATCTTTCTTGTGATCAGGGGTCCAGAACTGGACTCAGTACTCCAGGTGGGGTCTCACAAGAGTGGAGTAGAGGGGGAAAGTCACCTCCCTCAACCTGCTGTCCACGCTTCTCTTGATGCAGCCCAGGATATGGTTGGGTTGGCTTTCTGGGCTGCAAGTGCACACTGGCAGCTCATGTTAAGCTTCTTATCCACTAGCACCTCCAAGTCCTTTTCCTCAGGGCTGCTCTCAAGCCAGGCACTGTCCAGCCTACAAAACATGCTCATCTTTGGGCCTAAGCAAGAACAATGCCTAGTTCAGATGCCATCTTTCAGGATAAATAGGGAGGAATTAGCACGAATGGTGGGAAGACAAGTCTAAAGATCACCACATGGGAGAAAAGATTGAATGGATACTGCTCAGTCTAGGAACATCATCAGGGTGGACATGATCACAGTCTTCAAAGAAAGTAATAACCTTTATTTTTCATCATCCTGATAATACTGGAAAAGTCAGAAAGGTTTTAAAATCCAATAGGGAGAATTTACTTTACATATTAGTAAAAGATCTTGACAGTGAGGCTAGAGAAGCAACAGAAAAGGTTGTCTGCGGAAGCAGACGTGGGAACAGAAGGTGGACTTCCGTTCTCAGGAGGCCCAAGAGGCCTCCTCCTGCCATGAAGAAGCGTCTCAAATTCCAAGAGATTCTGTGATGTTATGGGCAACCACAAGAAGTCATTGGTGCTATTGCCCGTTTAAACAGCTAAATGGAAGTGTGATGTTGCCTGTGACAAGTTATTTGCTTAGTGTTATCCTTCATGATCCAGCGAGGGTTGAAGACTATGTCCTTAAGCAGCCACGATGAATAATTTTATTATCTCTAATCGATATTTTACGGTGACTTATCTCATTCTACAATGTTACATGCTGAAAAGGAAAGACAGACAAGACTATTATAGCCCATATTCATCACACTTTTTTTCATGTGCTTGGAGAACAACGTCATACAGTAGCCAATGGAAGATAATAGTCTCTGTCAGAAGTTAACTCAGGTTTTAGGGTCATTGAATTATTGGACAGATGTGCTTATCTTTCCCTACTGACTAGAGTGGAAACCTGATTCAAGCTCCTGAGTAGTTACTTATCAGAATTCAGGAAGGATGGATAAAGAGCATACAGAGAAAATCACTTGTAGCATGGACTGGGACTCATCACAGTCCAGATTTAATCAAATTAAGTGTTTTGTTTAACAGAACTTCTTGTTTTGTTGTAATACAAAGAGACTTTAGGTATGCCAGTCAGTTTGCTATTGTTCTAAAAAAATTTTAAATAACTCTATAAACAGATTTCTTTATCTATATTTCTTGCTACTTCTGTCAGCACTAAGGCACAGAGCCCATTTAGCCCTGGGAAGATTTTTTTTTTTCATGATGTTGATTAGTCTAAAGACAATTGTCCAAAAGGAGAGCAAGAGATGATTACTATTTTTCTTTGATTTTTCGTTGGCTAGAATATCTGTTTCCTATTGCAAAATGACTTAAAGTTTTTTCCATCTGCTGCTGGGAACCTAATCTAAACATAAAATAAACACATTTCAAGAGGGGGAGAACCCCCACCAAACTTTAAACATTCAGAATCTTTTTATTTTTCAATGTCCTAACTATTTTTATGTTGTATCTCTCTTGCTTTCAAAAATATTTCTAATGCTATCTCTCCGGTTTCTTGGAGATATAAAGAACCTTTGAGTTGCAGTTACTTTATAAATAATCGTAATGGGCTATTTCAGCAACATCTAAATTCTTTCCAGACTTGCAGACAAATAGGGATGAGGCTCTTTGCCAAATATAAAGAGTGGCAGCGGATGGAAAGAAGCCAAGCAGAAGACTTGGAGTGTTGTTGACTAGAATAAAAAAGAAAAAAAAATGGAGAAGCAGCTGTTATTTTTTTTATTGCATTAATATTTTTTACTGTTTAATGACTCTAAAAAATAAAATCTCATTCTGGGAACAAATGAAAGGTAGTGCATTTACACTATTCCTACAGTTAGTAAGGAAAGCTCAACGTATTGTTTACTTTTGCCTTAATCTTAATTTTGCAAAGGACTAGAAAACAAAATGTTAAGAGCTTGTTCTTTCAGCTTGACTAATAAAGGCCACTCAGGTTCTTTATTTTCAATTTTTAAATGACTGTTTGAACCTCCTTCATTTCAGACAGTGAACTCCAAATAGGCATACAGATATTTAGATGCTTACTTCAGCTGGAAGTAAGCATGTCATTAAGTTTATAAGGCCAATCCTAAATAATAGCAGGATAAACAACAAATGATTAAAGTGACTTAATAACAAATCAAAATAACCCCAGACAAACAAGCAACCAAAAAAAAAAAAAAGTCCATAAAACCCCTTCACAATCTGCAAAAAAAGCAGAGTTCAGCCTACTTAGTCAATTATATGTTCATACTTTTATGTGAGATATCCTGGAGGATATCCTATCCAGTAGGGAAAGAAAGAGTTTGGTCAAAAATGGTCAAGAATCTGTTGACACCTGTGCTTTTCTGTAGCGCCAGCTGGAAGACAGGAAAGATGCTCAAGAGTATCACAGGTGTTACTAGATGTCTGTGTACAGGGACCAACTCCAAATGGTGAATCTCAAAGAAAACCCCCATTACACTCTGCTACAGTATTCTTCTGGAGAAGATGGCTGCTAATAGCTTAGATGCACATATGCTCCACTGGGTTAAAAACTGGATGGATGACCAAACACACATACTGGTGCTGAACGGACTTAAACCCAGTTGGTCGCCAGTCACACATGATGTTGCCTAGGGCTCAGTGTTGGAACCAGTCCCATTTAATATCTATATAGACAGTGTGGATGAGGGGATTAAGTGCATCCTCAGTAAGTTTGAAGATGACACTGAGTTGCGTAGAAGTGCTTATCTGCTTGAGGGCAGAAAGATTCTACAGAGAGATCTGGAGAGACTGGATCATTGGGCTGATTTCAATGGGATGAGCTTCAACAAGGCCTATTGCTAAGTCTTGCACTTTGGCCACAACAACCTCATGCAATGATACAGGCTTGGGGCAGAGTAACTGGAAAACTGCCCAGTGGAAAAGGACCTGGGGGTGTTGGTAGACAGCTGACTGAATATGAGCCAGGAGTGTGCCCATGTGGCCAAGAAGGTCAGCAGCATCCTCATTAATATTAGAAATAATGTGGCCAGCAGGACTAGGGAAGTGACTTACTGCCTGTACTCAGCACTGGTGAAGCTGTATATCAGATACTGTGTTCAGTTTCACAGAATCACAGAACCAACTTGGTTGGAAGAGACCTCCGAGATCATCAAGCTGTACAGAGTTTTTGTGACTTCCATGAAAGGTATATGCTCAATTAATAATAATGCAGATAAACAGCCACAAAGTCTATACATAAGTCTATATGTATAATGTTTATTTTTTATTCTGATTACTGTTAAGGTATGATAATAAAATGCATGTAACTCTTTAACTTTGTCATTCTCTTATCACAGAGAAAGAAGAGTTTGGTTCTTAGAAAAATATCCAGACCAAGAGTTGTTCTTCAAGTCGGTCATAATCCTTTACTCAGTTATCAGGTAGGTAGAGGAGATTGACAGTCAGGACGAGTCACAGTAAATGCAAAAATATCCCTATTTAAATGCAAGAACTGAATTGTGTGATTGGTACCATTCCTAAATTAATGAAGCTTTAGAAAGTTGGATTAAAAGTGGACAACGATAAAAACATTATGAGATACATTTTTTTTTTTAGAGTAAGGGCAAAGCAATCAGGATAATATGTAGATTGCTTATTTTAGTCCACTGATTTCCAAACTGCGCTGTATGGAAGACAAATTTCTTCTGATCTACTGAACGTGAAATGCAAAATTCATAAACTGAACCAAGAAGAAGAATATAGTCCATTGTATAGATTAATATTTAGGACAGTTTTCTGGAAATTAATCAACGTGGAAGAAAATTTTATTTACAAAAGAACTGAAAAATTGTTTTATATAATCAGGGTGTGCTGTGATACATGCTACTAGTTCTACATGTGAATGTAGCACTGAAGATTGCTCAGTCTGAGGTAGATTGATTCTTTATCCTAAGAGGGATTAAGTGCTGCCAGGAGCAGGTGGAACAGACAGCAAATGTTCATAATTACTTTCTGAAAAGAAAACCCCTAAATTTCAGCCAAATTCCAATTTAGGCAGAATATACTCAGTGGTGTGACTCTTGTTTTCAGCCTAGAAACTGAAATTTTCCAGGACATGGTATCTGCAGCTCTCTCTGTGGGCTTTTGTATGGGCAGGGGAGGGGAAGAGGGAATATAAAATCTTGATCTGAGTAATTTCTTGATAGCTTTTTCTTTAGATAAACAGGAAAAGTTGGGTCTCTAGAGACCACAGTCTGGTACATTTCGAGAACTCACTTAACCTTGTAGAAGTAATTTAATTAAATAAACAAATGTTAAGTAATATTTCATGCAGAGCAACATGTTCACACTGAAACAGAGGCAACTGTGATAGGTGAGCAGTCAAACAATTAAGTATTCAGCATCTCTAGGCAAGTTTTCATTGCTGGATAAATTTCAATTGCATGAGGGCTTCAAGTCTTGGATGAGACCCATATTCTAGCAATAATACAGAATTTTTCTTCTACTATATAAAATATATTCCTGATATCTATGTTAAATTAATATGCAGATATTACTTTCTAAAAGATTTTATCTCCCTTTTTATTTTTGTAGCCTGTCCATTTTATTTTTGCATTGGTCTCTTCCTTTAATAAATACTTGTTCTGAATTTCCACTGATGAGGACCTTTTGAAGCTTCTTATTCACACAAAGCAATATATCCAAGATATCTATATTCATAGGTAAGAAGCAAATAAGATAGTACTAGTTAAAGCTGATTCATGAATTTTTTGGGAGTTAAGTTGTCCATGGGAGTATTTGGAGTTCTGACATCTATCTGTAAGTGATTTCCAGGGATGGAAAAAAACTGGGAACAATTTCTTTATTGGTTTGGGTGTACAATCTCTGTTTTTGAGCTTTAAAAAACTAGGATATGGAAATCTTTCTGTTGTGTTGACATAAGACTCTCAAATTCGGAAATCTTGGCAAAAAAGGAATTTTCTGACCTCCAGCCTCCTGACTGTGGCCCTTCTTCGCATGAAGTGAAGGTCTTTCACTGTGCTTTGAAATGTAGTGAGATAGGCACAAAAACAGAGAACAGGACCCAGTTCAAGTGGGTCAAGTGGAGGTCAGCCTAGCTAATGGTGAAACTGCTCCCATCTGATAGTCAGGACTTCTTCATATACTTCCTGATTTAATCAAACATAGTTTCAGCAAATGGCCCAAGGGAGTTCAAAAGCAAATTACCTCCTCAAAGCCTTTGTGCTTTAGTTTTTCTTTCCATTGTAATCCAAAATGTCCCATGAAAATTGTGAGAGTGCTGATTTTGTGCCTGTTTTCAGAACAATCATATTGGAAGACAAAACCCAAACTATCATCACTTGGTAGTAATTCTGCTACTGACTTCAGCTAGGGGAGGATTTTTGTCATCATTCAGCAAAAAAGTCCACTAGAAATGAGAACTCCAGTACCATCTCATCCTTACATTATCCCTTTTTGGATGTTGAAGAAGATATTTTCTTCCTCTGTCTTATATACATCATATTTGCTATTTTGCTTCTTACTTTCTGTGAAAAGTTGAGAAATACTCTCTTATTAGTAGGTAACAGAGGTATGTATTTTTTTCCCAGTAACTAAGATAAATTTACCAGAAGAAAGCAACCAAAAGACAGTATAATTGGTGGAATCAAGTGTAGTAGTTCGTCGTTATATCTCATCTGCTAGTGAGAAGTCTTTTGCCATTTTTTTTTTTCACATGGATCTTCTGGAAAGTAAGCTGGTAGGGTCTAAGGCATGTCTATAGAAGGCCTGGGACAGGTAAGATACAGCCTTTGTCTCCCTTCACACATAGAAGCCCTAACTATTGAAAGCATATTTGTACATTTTTAACTTGCAAGACTCTTTTGCTATGTCCCCATCATTGGGCTTAAAGTGTGCTACCCTGAAATATTGATATTTCCTAAGGACTAGGGTTAAAAAGAGAGCAGAGTTTGTCTGGAACGTAATTTAGACCTCAGAGTTGGTTGTAATGGTAACCTGATCTGACAACATCAGAAAGTCAGCACTGGCTTTAGAACAAGTAACTACCCACACCAGGCACAGTTTGAAAATCACTTGGGGTCTCCTGTGGCCCCTGGTGCGATAACTGTGCCGACAGCAGAGGGAGCATTAAACTCATTGCCCACGGGAAAGTGTGGGGAGTGATACCCATGTTCCTGTAATCCTTGTATGGGTAGGATGAACTCATTAGCCTTCTGGCATCATCTTAGGAGAGGTACAACTCTGATTCCAAACCTGGGCAGATGGAGCTCGTTTAGCCCTGTAAGGCCTTCCATCTAAGAGGTTAAACCTCCATCCTAAGGACTTTGCTGCCATCATCCAAGCTTGCTAGGCCCTGGCAGATGAATCTTAGGACTAAATGGTGGGTCCAGCTCTGTGCATGCTGTGTCTTACCTAAAAAAAATCCATTGTGCAGGCTCGAGAGTGCTATCCATTATCCTCTTTTTATCAGCGTGCTTGTAAAAGGCGCTGATGAGGAACATGGATGGAGCCCTCCCTGGAACTTAGTTCGCAAAGCCTAGCCACGACGACGACCCACACACTCCCTCCTGCTTCTTCCTGAAAGCCAGCACCAGCTGGGAAAATGCTGTATAAGAGCAATTCAATATAACAAAGGTGTGCAAAGTTGTATAAATCCAAGGACAACTTTCAGTCATGGCCATTCCTCTAAAGCAATGAGAAGCACCAGAAATTTTTGTTTTCTTCAAAGGAAATAAAAAAATAATATTAATAAGAAAAACAACAGTAACGATAACAACAATATTCTGAGTTTCCAAACATAGCTATGCTTTTGGTTTGGGGTTTTTTTTTGTGTGTGTTTTTCTGGTTTTGTTTTGTGTGCTTGTGTGTGTGTGTGTGGTTTTGTTCTTGTTCTGTAAGGAAACCACAGTTCCCTGATGACAGACCTGTTGAAAGAACATGTTTTTCCTTTAGCAAAAACCTGATGCACTGACATTTCAGGTTCATGCAAACCAATTCCCTATAGGATGAATTTATGATTTGTATCCTTACTAATATTGCACTTAGATGTGAAATTGCTACTTCAAAAGATCTCACTGCATGTATTGTCTGCAAATCAACTGCAAATATCCTAACTTTCTTCCCCTTCCTTTGTAAGACAAAGCCATTAGAAAAATTAAAATAAAATCTATTAACTGCTTATTACTGCAGGGGGAAACAGCATTGCATCCAAGCTTAAATCTGCAACCATTGATTCTGAAGTAATGACTGACAGTACCCAGCTGACTGAGTAGGTTATAACAAGCTAGCTCCAGGCTGGAACAGCCAGTGGAGTGCAGAAGAAAAACACTAGCCTCTAAACTTGTCTTAAGCCAAATAAAAGACAGGAGAAAATGAAAGAAAAAAAAAAGATGGAAGAAACAACTCTCTGACAACAGTCACTGTCCTTGTTCTCTTGTTCTGCAGAAGCAGCTTCTGATTGCCATCTTTCTTTAATTCATAGTTATATCTTGAAGGGACAAGAAAGAAAATTCTTTGTAACAGATGGCAATAAAAGTACTATTCATTTAATCATTCACAAACACATGTATTTGTATCTGAAAGATATACCTTCGTGTATCCGCAGCATAACGCATATGCAGAGAGGCAGAAGAAGTCACAGCATCACACAAGGACTTAATCCAGATGAATGTCACTCCACTGCACAAAGACATATGCACACAAAATAGCAAACAATAGGCAGCTGAAGGTACTCAGCCCAGCTAGACATTGGACTGGAGCACATTCAAATGCAAATAACATCTATTTCTGTGAGAACTTTTCCCTTCTGAGACTTCGTTTCTTTTTTGGGGGGGTGACTCCTTTCCTCATCTTTCTGCAACAGCCATGAAATGCTTTCTCTCTCATCCAAAATTCACATGCTTTGCACTTTTACTGTCACATGGACAAATTATATTGCTCCTTCATGTCTGAGCACCAAGTGTAAATGCAAATATAAAATATCACAATATGAGGCAAAAAACACACTTCAGGACACTTAAAACGTAATTTCAAAACCAAAGTTTTGATGATTATTAGGCAATGATTTCTGTTACTGCACTGCTGCATTATAGTGAAAAAAAACCCCACTACAGGCCAGGCAGGAAACCCATACAAGCAGAAAATCTGTTCATATAGCATCATTCTCCAAAGTGCTGACAAATCTCAGTGAGCTGAAAATGTTCCTCAATTTCTTTCAGTGCAGAACAGGAAACTGAAATCTAGAAAATATTTAGAGGTAGAAAACAGTACTTCTGTCATAGGGTGACTAAAATTGAAGAGAAAGGGACATCAGGGATCCTCTGACATTTGTACGTCATTCTCCCTTTGAAGAGATTAGGCTTGTCTGTCTCTAAGCAGACAAGGGACAGAGACATTTCCTTTTTAAGAAAACACTGTGCCATTGCCCTTTTATGAGGGAGGAAGAAACTGATTGGCTGGTCTTTTTTCTCCTCCTTCCTTTGCCCGCGAGAGAATTTACTGAGAGAAACTGATAACAAAATGGAAGTTGGAACTGTGCCCCGAGGGGCCAAAAGCTGTGACCCGGAACATCATACAGGGGGACAAATCAACGAACAGCCAATTGTCACGTGAAAAATAATGTATCTTTGTTTATATAAGGAGGTGACGAGAAAGATCTTCCTTCCGGGTTTTGCTTTCCTTTCCTTGCGCTTCAGGTTATCTCCTCCCTCTGATTGCTGGGCCATAAATCAGTAAGTCTATTGCTTTAATCTTTTGGCTGGCTGGGTTAACTCCTATTTCCCCTCCCCGGGGTGGGAGTGAGGAACTTGCTTTTGGTAAAGAGCAGGAGATTCTGATAAGGAGTGGTGATTGATAGGCCTAAGGCCTGTGTCGATTGCTGGACCTGTTTGACTCAGCAATTATAGGGCACCTGAAGCCATTTCCAATTAACAAACTTTTCCTTTCCTATCATTTCTCTTTTCATATTGTTGTAGCATTTAAATATAGATAAAGCTATTCTTATAATTCACTATCTGTTGGCCCAGTGTTTTGTTTTATTTTGCTGTCCCCATTTGGGGAGAGGGGGCATCTGGGAGATCCTCTCAAAGAGATTGTTCCTTTGACCCTAACAAATTCTTAGTTCTTCTGGTCAAACCAGGACAACTTCCCTCTTTCTTCTACTTAAAATAAAGATCCTTTATAGATGAGTTAATTCTAGTTCAATGGAGTTCAGTGGAGATCTACTGTATTCGGTAAAGCTCTAGCTGAGACCAGGCTTCACTTACAATTTGCTTAGCTTAAAGGCATCAAGAGAAAAAAAAATCCACTTTTTCCCTTAATAGTTTATTCCAGTGATTAATCACTTACACTGTTAAAAAATATTGTGCTTTATTTCTAATTTGCCTGTCTTCAGCTTCAGACATCATCTCTTGTTATGCCTTGCTCTTCTAGATCAAAGAGCTTTTTAGTAGTTAGTATTTTCTCCCTGTGAAGGTACTTAGACACTCTAATCAAATCAACTCTCAATCTTCTTCTTGATAAGCTAAATAGATGGAGCTCTTTAAGTGTCTCACTATAAGACATTTTCCATGGCTCTTAAATCTTTTTTTGAGTTATTTTCTCCATCTTCCTTGATATTTCATTATTTATGAAAGATGAACATTAAGAATATTGAAAAAAAAACCCTAAAATCTGTTTTATCTTTACCATATATAAATGTTAAGCCAGTCCTTATTCCTCTTCATCTGTTTACACAGTCAGGGATTGCATTAAATTTTTCTCATTAAAGCCACAGGTTGGAGGATTTGCATTGGCTTGTTTCCCCATTATAGGCCCTATAAGAGCTACTACTTCCCACAGTATGGTCCTCTCTTTCTTAGGTCTGCCATTCGTTTGTTAATTTACGTTTACTTTCTTTTACATTACACCAGAAAGAAAGTAAATATTTTCATGTACACTTAGCAATGATGTTGAGGAATGGTGTTTGTGTGGTACTCGGTGAAAAATAACTCATTTAAACTAATCAAGTTTAAAAAAATATATATTGGTGAAAACATGCTACATTAAATAATCAGAATGTGTGAAATATAATTATAATAATGAAAAAGTACAAGAATGATGACCAAATTCAAATGATTTGTTTATATTTAATTTTCTCCTTACTGTTTAGTGACATGCAGGGTAGGACATATTTAGGTAATTTAAGAAAGCATTTTCTCGGCAGTAGTCATTGCACCACATTCTAAGTTAATATAAGACACAGATCTCTACCTGGAAAAGTCATCTTACAGCCTTAAATACTGCTTTAGGATGGGATGAATGACCCTGTTAGGATGCTTACCCTTTATTATTTGCAACAGTTTGTTTTACATGATTACCTTATATTAATTATCTGATTTTTAGATGGCTAAATCTAAGTGAGGTGAGACCCATCCCTATTCCTTTGTGGTTTAATGTTTCTATGAACTGTTAAAAGTACTATTTATCATTACAGAGATGGTTGCTATGTAGTAATGGGTGACATGAAGCATGAAATATATTTAAAGTGTCTGGACAATTGAAAAGAGCAATATTACTCTGTGAACCCAGAACTAGTTTATGTTTTTAGGGAGAAAGAAGACAGTTATATTTAATTCAAGAACTGGAAAATCTATTATTATATTACCAAAGGTTCAGTTAACTGAAACACTATAAAATCAGTGGTCATCATACCTGTAGACAAGTGCAAGGTATTCACTATAGGTGCTTCTGGCAAATTAAGGAATACTATTATATGATCTAATGTTTAACTTATAGATGAGACAATAGACAGTTCAGTAGTTAACTAGAAGATAAGTTTACAAAGTAGGGAAAGAAAACATTAAAAAGAAATAAGATATTTCAAAGCTACTAAGCAAACTATTATGTAAACTAATGTATAAAGACATTTTAAGGAAAGATAGAGGCTGCTACAAATTATTACATTAGGATTGGCTAAGAGGAGATTTTTGCGAACAATTGGTTCTCCGAAAAGTGAGAATTTTCAGTCCGTAGTGGAGACAAAAAGAAATAGTTGAAATATTATGAACACCTTGCAGAGCATTTTTCAAATGCTTGAAGGAAGTCAGTGTTTCACTTCCAAGAAATTGTGATTGACTCTTAGATTTATTTGGGCCTTTTGTATTTTTATTAGTTTCAATTCTATATCTCTGATTAGGTGTTAGTCACAATTACTTATCCTCTAAACTCTTTCTATGGTGCATCAAAACTAGACATGTAAATTTTCTGTGAGTTCTGATGATATGAAGAAATAAATTAAGCAAACTCTCACATAATTTTTCTTGAAAAATTTGAGATAGAAAAATTGGAACTATTAGCAACGATCAGCTGCTCATCAAAAACAGAGTGTATTTGTTCCTTCAGAAATGGAAGTGCGTTGTTTATAATTTAGTAACTTCATAGGAAAAAAAGTGAGCAGGATACTTACTGAATGAGTAAATAAAAAATCATTTACCTTTGAATAACAACAAATTTGCCAAATATTTGGATAGACTTGTTCTGCACAGAGAAGTAGTATTTATTACACCTGTTTCAGATATTGAAGAACATTAGGTATCTAATCAAAGATAATTTTCTAGACTCTGATCATTAAATAAGGGGAACTATATAACCAATTGTTATGGGAAATGTAAAAAAAAAAAATAAAAAAAATTGCCCGAGGTATCCATCTTTTCCCCCTTCACCCCCCCAACCATTAATGTGTTTATTTGTAAACTTGGTGAGTGGTAGCCCTTTCCATCGGCTAAGCTGCATGGTCAGCGGGATGGCCTCCGCCCCCGCTGGGCAGTGCCCACCCGGTGCAGGGACACGCGGGCTGCGGCCAGGCGGGGTGGAGGCACCGGTGGGGTCGGCGCGGGCCAGAAGCAGGTGCNGTGTGCACCTGCTTCTGGCCCGCGCCGACCCCGCCGGTGCCTCTGCCCCACCTGGCCACAGCCCGCGCGTCCCTGCANCTTTCCATCGGCTAAGCTGCATGGTCAGCGGGATGGCCTCCGCCCCCGCTGGGCAGTGCCCACCCGGTGCAGGGACACGCGGGCTGCGGCCAGGCGGGGTGGAGGCACCGGTNCTTAGCCGATGGAAAGGGCTACCACTCACCAAGTTTACAAATAAACACATTAACAGTCGGGGGGTTGAAGGTGGAAAAGATGGACACCTCGGGCAATTTTTTTTTATTTTGTTTTACATTTCCCATAACACCAATACAGTAGTATGATATGGATTTACTGTACTGTTCCTTGTCACACCTCATAAAGTTCAGAAAACTAGTATGATATTTATGTATGTGGCACATACATATCACTATATATCTATAGTAGAATCATATCAAGAATATTCCATGACATGGAATGCTGTAATAGACATCAGTTGTGATAGATATCAGTTATGATAGAAAATATTGACAGTTTAGAAAAAGAGTTAAAGTTCAACTTCAGTATTACAGTTATGGATGTTGTCCTGAAATAAATCTCTTTCATTCTGAATGAGAAAATTTTACATAACCTTTTTCATTGTTACTGTTTTCATTTTATTCTATGAAACACATTGGAAAAACAATTACGGCTTTTGTTCTTCTCTTGTTTTGCTATATTTTTGTGGGTTTTTTTCTTTTTGTTTTCATATAATTTCCCATGCATCCTTTCTCTGAAAAAAAAACCCAAACACCTCACTTATAAAAGTTTATTTTATTCTTTCACAGCTTTTGAAGCATATAGTCTTTACAGGCAGCAAGGACAAAATACATATAAACAAACAAAAAAAGGGATAGGTAGTTGAAAGTACATTACATTAACTAATATCTAAATTCTTTCAGTAGCAACAAAGTCATATAACCTACCAAACATTGTGGTATCTATTTCGGAGCATTTTTCATCTAACTAGTGGATTTCTTCACCACATATTTTATTCTTGTTGAACTTCAGCTTTCCCTATCTTGCAGGATCCATTCTTGTTCCATTTTTGGTTCATGCATCTTTTATGTATTTGTGGATGGTTTTTATCTATAAGCAGCAGGGCTTCAGAAGAGCAAATCTTGTCAGGTGAGCTTGATTGCTTGTTTATGACAGAATTACAAAATTAGTGGTTGAAGGGAATGTATTTGGCATAATATATTTGGGTTTTAGTACATCATTTGATTCAATTGGCTGAGATATGATATCAGCTTCATATGCTAACAAACTAACTGAGCAGGAGTAATAATAAGTGGCACTGAACTGATGTCTGGGATTCAGAAGGCAAGCCAATATTAAACTTACATATTAAACTTCATTAAATGTGAATGATGCTGTATAGGAAGGTTGTGCTAGCACAAATAAAAACAAACAGTCTAAGATGAATAAATCGGTTTGGTAGAGAATAACTACTCATTTATAAGGTAATTGATATCACCCTCTGCTTGCATGAAAATATTTGAAATATATATTATTGTTGAGGGAGACAGAATATAACCACTATTATAAACGTTCCTTTTCCCCCCAATATTCCCAGCATTATACACTTTATATTTTACCTTATGCATCATCTATTGGATATTACTGCGACAGGACCTCACATCAACTAAGAATTTGCTGTGCATCTTCTAAACTTTTGCTTAAGCTTTTAAACCTGAAAGAAAATAAAAATAATTTTAATGGTGAAATAGTTAATCATAGAATCATAGAACGGTTAGGGTTGGAAGGGACCTCTGGAGGTCATCTAGTCCAGCCCCCCAGAAGTGGGCAGGGACATCCCTAACTAGATCAGGTTGCCCAGAGCCCTGTCAAGCCTCACCTTGAATGCCTCCAGGGATGGGGCACCAACCACCTCCCTGGGCAACCTGTTCCAGTGTCCCACCACCCTTGTGGTGAGGAACTTCTTCCTAATGCCCAATTTAAATCTCCTCCTCTCCAGTTTAAAACCATTGCCCCTTGTCCTTTCATTCCAGGCCTTTGCAAACAGGCCCTCTCCAGCCTTCTTGTAAGTTCCCTTTAAGTACTGGAAAGTCACTGTTAGGTCCCCCCGAAGTCTTCTCTTCTCCAGGCTGAACAATCCCAGCTCCCTCAGCCTGTCCTCATAGGAGAGGTGTTCCAGCCCCCTGATCATTTTTGTGGCCCTCCTCTGGACCTGCTCCATCAGATCCATGTCCTTTCTGTATTGAGGGCTCCAGAACTGGACACAGTATTCCAGATGAGGTCTCACCAGAGCAGAGTAAAGTGGCAAAATCACCTCTCTGGATCTGCTGGCCACGCTTCTTTTGATGCAGCCCAGGATGCGATTAGCCTTCTGGGCTGCCAGTGTGCACTGTTTGCTCATGTCCAGCTTCTTGTCCACCAGCACTCCCAAGTCCTTTTCTGCAGGGCTGCTCTCCATCATCTCATCCCCTAGCCTGTATTGATAGTGGGGATTGTTCCGACCCAGGTGTAGGACCCTGCACTTGGTCTTGTTGAAGCTCATGAGGTTCACCTGGGCCCACCTCTCCAGCTTGTCTAGGTCCTTCTGGATGACATCTTGCCCCTCCAACTTATCAACAGCACCCCATAGCTTGGTGTCATCTGCAAACTTGCTGATGGTGCACTCAATGCTGCTGTCGATATCATTTATAAAAATATTAAACAGTACAGGCCCCAGTACAGAGCCCTGAGGGACACCACTTGTCACTGATCTCCAGCTGGACTTTGAGCCATTAACCACTACCCTCTGGATGCGGTCAGCCAGCCAGTTCCTTATCCACTGAACAGTCCACCCATCAAATCCATAGCTCTCTAACTTGGCCAATAGAATGTTGTGGGGGACTGTGTCAAAGGCCTTGCACAAGTCCAGATAGATCACATCCACAGGTTGTCCCTTGTCCACTGAGGTAGTCACAGTATCGTAGAAAGCCACTAGGTTTGTCAGACAGGATCTACCCTTAGTGAAGCCATGCTGACTGTCTCTTATCACCTTCCTATCCTCCATGTGCCTTAGCAGAACTTCTAGGAGAATCTGCTCCATGATTTTCCCAGGCACAGAGGTAAGGCTAACAGGTCGGTAGTTCCCAGGGTCCTCCTTTACACCCTTTTTGAATGGGTGTAAGATGCCCCTTCTTCCAGTCTGTAGGGACTTCACCTGACTGCCAGGATTTCTCAAATATTATTGAGAGTGGCTTGGCGACTACATCAGCCAATTCTTTTAGGACTCTGGGGTGCATCTCATCAGGTCCCATAGACTTATGTATGTTCAGTTTCCTCAGGAGATCATGAACCTGACTTTCACATACAGCAGGAGGGACTTCATTTCCCTGGTCCACATCTTGTGGTTTTTTAACTCGGGAGGTGTTGGGAGAGAATGAAATACTACCTCTGTGATTTTCCCAGGGGTCAAAGTAAGCCTAATTAATCTATGTGATCCTTTTTACCCTTTCTAAAGATGGATGCAATATTTATCTTTCTCCAGTCACTATCTTCACCTGACTGCTATAGCCTTTCACAAATTATACATAGGTACCTGCATGGATATTAACAAACTGTCTCAGCAACCATGGAGGCAGCACATCTCTTCCCATGTTGCTGTGTGGGTTAAGATCCCTCCCTTTCTGGTTACTGCTGTACTTAAATTCATTTGTGTTATATCCCTGAATGTTTGCCTAGGTGAATAGGGAAGACTGAAAACCTAACTTGCTTTGATATAGTATATCACTATCTAGGCCAAAATCAGTACTTCAGAATTTACAAAATTATACAGATGTAATGTTAAAATTATAGTCTACTACTGTAAAATCGCATCCTGGGCTGCATCAAAAGATGTGCGGCCAGCAGATCGAGAGAGGTGATTCT
>VWZO01021059.1:1018-14007 GCA_013396975.1 Bucco capensis | reverse complement strand
AGTGTACTCTCAGCAAGTTTGCGGATGATACAAATCTTGGAGGAGTGGCTGGCACACCAGAAGGCTGTACTGCCATCCAGCGTTACCTGGACAGGCTAGATAGATAGGCAGGGAGAATCTTAATGCAATTTAAAAAGGGGAAGTGTAAAATACTGCATCTGGGAAAGAACAACCCCATGTATCAGTACAGGCTAGGGACTGATCTGTTGGAGAGTAGCTCTGAGGAAAAGCATCTAGGAGTCCTGGTGGACAGGAAGATGACCATGAGTCAGCAATGTGGCCTTGCGACCAATGGCATCCTAGGATGTACTAAGAGGAGCATGGCCAGCAGATCGAGAGAGGTTATTCTCCCCCTCTACTCTGCCCTGGTGAGGCCCCACCTGGAATACTGTGTCCAGTTCTGGCCCCCTCAGCTCAAGAAGGATAGGGAGCTGCTGGAGAGAGTCCAGCGCAGGGCCACTGAGATTATTAAAGGAGTGGAGCATCTACCCTATGAGGACAGGCTGAGAGAGCTGGATCTCTTCAGCCTGGTGGAGACTGAGAGAGGACCTCATTAATGTTTATAAATATGTTAAGGGCAAGTGTCAGGAGGAGAGAGCCAGGCTCTTGTCAGTGTCATCCAATTTTAGGACAAGAGGGAATGGGAGCAAATAGGACAAGAGGGAATGGGAGCAAATAGGACCACAGGAGGTTTAGTATTAACATGAGGAAAAACTTTTTTACAGTAAGAGTGACAGAACACTGGAACCTGTGTGATCCTGCTCTGGCAGGGGGTTTGGACTAGATGATCTTTTTAGGTCTTTTCCAACCCCTAACATTCTATGATTCTATCAAGGCTGAAGATTTGAGTCACTTTCTGCAAGATAAACAGAACCAGTAGTAACACATCACATCTGCCTCGTCTTACTCTCCAAAGGACCCAACTGAGCAGCTACTAGCTTTTCTGTATGCACATTCCAAACTGAAATCAACAGGCTCTTTCACAAGCAACCCAGAAGTTCTCCCAATTAAAAGCAAAGGTATTGTGTATGGCTAGGCTTCGCGAACGAAGATTCAGGGAGGGCTCCATCCACGCTCCTCATCAGTGCTTTACAAGCACGCTGATAAAAAGAGGATAGCGGATAGCACCGAGCCTGCGCAATGGATTTTTTTTAGGTGAGACACAGCATGCGCAGAGCTGGACCAATCCTTTAGTCCTAAGGTTCATCTGCCAGGGACTAGCTAGCTTGGATGCTGGCAGCAAAGTCCTTAGGACGGAGGTTTTATTAGAGTGTCCTTCTCTTAGATGGAAGGCCTTACAGGGCTAAACGAGCTCCATCTGCCCGGGTTTGGAATCAGAGTTGTCCTTCTCCTAGGATGACTGCCAGAAGGCTAATGAGCACATCCTACCCATACAAGGATTATAGGAACATGGGGTATCACTCCCCACACTTTACCGTGGGCAATGAGTTTAATGCTCCCTCTGCTGTCGGCACAGTTATCGCACCAGGGGCCACAGAAGACCCCGAGTGATTTTCAGACTGTGCCTGAAAAGCAAAAGCAAAGGTATTACAGCAGCCTTAAAACATTTTGCTCTTATTTGCTTATACATACAAAATTCTAAGTAGGCAAAACAGTCTCTAAATTCATGATGTAATTATTTTGGTTTTTCAACAAGTAGGTCTTTATATTATGTTCCGGCACTATCACTTCATAAATCAAGGCACATAATGAAGAAAAGCCACACTTAATTCTGGGGATTTCTTTTTTTGTTATAAACTCCTACTTTTTTTTCACTTAACTTTCAAACTTTGTGTTTCTTAGGCAGTGATAGCAAGAAGACAACCAAGATTTCTTTCTGAAATGTAGAAAATGGGAATATTTTTCTGAGAAATCTACTGGAAACTACATTTTTGTGTTTGTAAAAATTTGTTATATAACTGTTATATTCACTTACAGTTTTTGTAGTCAGGGAAGGTTTAAAAATAAAAGCTTTCAATTTTGAAGTGTAAATTTTGACTTTTCAAAGACAAAAAAAAACCCATCACCTTTGTACTTTCTAAAGGAAGTATTACCCATCTTATACCTATTGCATTACGTCAGTGGTATCAGAAATCAATGTATATACAACGCAAATGGATTTTTACTTGCTAATTAAAAATAAACCACCTGCCACTCACGCTCTAGGGTTCTTTGTTCTTCATCTTTGTTAAAGGATTGTAATGCCGTAGGATCTTATATTAGAGAGCAAAGTTACTCTGGAAATGCAATTCAAAATAAAATACTGCCTGAAAGGTCAACTACACAGAGAAGGAGAATTTAAGCAAGCACAGTAATTTTTAATTTCACCTGGGATCCCCAAATGTAGAGAAAATTTCTCTAATAAATCGTGCCAAGCAAGAATAACACAAAATTGAACAACACTGAAAAAAGTAATTTCTGTTCTTTTGCCTGTGTTATGCTAGAAAGGAGAGGTCTAATGGCTATTATCTCACCAGTTTCACATACTTACAGAAGGGTGAATTTTCATTTTTTACACAAGAAAGAAGACAAAATACTGAACTATTTGGTGGGTGTTTGCTTTGGATGTACTAAATATGGAATATTGCTTTCCATTGCAACAGACTTGCTGCTTAGCTGCTCTCAACCAACTCCCTTATTGCAAATCAAATTCATACATACTGTTAAGCCAAAGTCTGATGGTAACAGGTGGTCTCTCAGTCAGACAAAGTATGATAGCTTAAAGTGTGTAATACTAAACCAACTGTGCATTGATACTGTTGCAGAACAGGTTCACAAGAGAAAAGTTAGGAGTACTGCATTTGCGTGGTGATGCTTCAGGCCACATACAAGAAATTGCGTACCTCTCCCCATCAAATCCTAACAGTAAAGCTAAACTTTTATAAAGCAGCCTGGGAAGACTACACCTATCTATATTAAACGGAAGAGGCCTGTTCCTGGGTCCTGAAGGCATGTGCCACAGCTTACCTTGCAGCCATGTGGATAGATTCTATTCACCCCTTCGAAACACTGACTGTTCCCAAAAGGTACGTGCTTACCTACCAGACCACTAGAGATGTTTTCATGGAGAAGTGACAGCTGACACCACCCAACATTGCATCAAGAGTTGCAACACAATGGATGACTATGGACAATGTAGCCAGTCTGCACCTATTTACTTTGCTGATATGAAGTAGCCTAGCTGCCTGTAATTCTTATAATAGCAAGGAGTGAGGAGAGCCATGGCAAGTGTCCTGGTTTGAGAGGACAGATTGGGAAGAAGCCCCCTTAAAAACCTCCCTCTTCCCCAAAAAGGAAAGAAACTGCTGCACACTGGGAGTGAGTTATAAAGAGAAAAATTTTAACAGAGAAAAATATATAACAATGAAAATATAGGGTGGCCNGGAATGGGCTGCCCAGGGAGGTGGTGGAGTCACCGTCCCTGGAGGTGTTTAAGAAAAGACTGGATATGGCACTGAGTGGCATGGTTTAGATGTTGTGGTGTATTGGGTCATAGGCTGGACTTGATAATCCTGAGGGTCTTTTCCAGTCTTGGTAATTCCATGATTCTGTGATACAAACCCTCCTGGTTGCCCCCCTTCACAGCACCGACCACCCCCCCACTCGCAGTAAAACCTGCCAGGGTGCAGTCCGATTAAGGTGAGGTGGCAGATGAGATGCAGGGTGAAGGAAACTCAGGTGGTGGATGGTGCTGGTGGGTGGAGGAATGGATGAGAGATGAAGAGGTGGTCTGGCTGCTGCAAGATGGCGAAGAGCACGTTTTTCCCCTCTCATCATCTCACCCCTCTTTTTCCCAGAAGCACACATGGGCTCCCGGCAGTTCCCACTGTGGAAGCTCCTCCCCCTGGTGTGCCGTGGGCCGTGTTGCCGCTGCGTTGCCAGTTCTTCTATCATGCCTGCAGCTGTTCCTGGATTCACGGGAGCAGGCTGTTGCTGTTCGCTGCTCCAGGGTCTGTTGCTGCCCAGAACCTGGTGGGGTATGCACTGCTTCCGGCGCTGGTCGTCCCCCGCCTCCGTACTCACCAGGGGCTGCCCCCACGGCTCCACACGGAGCCATGCCAGGCAGGCACCGCTGGCCAGGGGTGCGGGTTGCCATGGAGACCTGCCACAGCTCGGCCCCACTCCTACCCGCAGCTCAGCCGACGAAAGGGCTATCCCCCACCGAGGGTTTACAAACAAACACATTAACAGTTGGGGGGGTGAAGGGGGGAAAGACAGATACCTTGGTCATTTACATACCCTATAACAGCAAGTTAATCAATGGGAAAGGTAAAGAAAAGGATCCCAGACTAACACTGCACTACCCTTCCACAGTGCTGTGAAGCCCTCCAGAAAGAGTTTCAATCTCCAACTAGGAGACTTGCAAACTATAGGCATACGCACCTGCTTATGACTCTCATTCTTTCCACTGTTGTGAAGACTATTCAAGTATTTAAAATTAATTTCACAAATACTTAACTCCAAAATTTAGTAGTGTTCTATGTTTTCGTACCCAACTGTTTGTCCTGTTAGTCTCAGCTCAATGTCTTAAATGCCATCTATTTTACACAAAAGTTTAGCTCTCTACACAAGGTTTAACTGCTTCCAGATAAACCTCTTACTAAATATGTAAGGACAGTGTTCCATTGTATTCACTCTTCCCCTAAATTTCCTTAATCCAATAAAACCAGGTTACACTAATAAAACACAAGCCTTCTTCATTTTCACCAGAGTTAATGTTTCATTTTCAGGTTTTTATTAAATAAATCATAAAAAAAAGCAACAAAACTGCATAGAACATTCTGTTCTACAAATAAGCAAACCCTACAAAAAGTGCATAGTTTTAAGAAAAAGTATTTTTCTAGCAGCATTAAAGTAATTAAATGTAAATAGAAAAAAAAAATGCAGAGATTTTTTTGAATTACTTAAACGAAGGAAGAGAGTTCACCAAACTGAGACCTTTGTAAGAAAAAAAAATGATTAAAACTTAATACAAATAAACTCCATTTCAGACACAGTGGATGATTTTATTTATAAAATGCCACTGGCACACAATACATGAAAGAAGTACAAAACTTGATTTATAAAGAAGTGAAATGCTTCATAGAAGCATGGATTCCTGATGTGTTCTGAATACAATCCCTCATTTACTGGAATTCACAACACTGTTCCAATTGGCTTAAGCAGAAGACTGGATACCTGATAAACTCACAGTTATGACATAGTTAAAAAATAACATGGGTAAACGGAAACAGACTGGAAGACTGCATCTCACCAGTAGTAATCCTAACGGTAATGGTGGAAAACTATCTTACACTGAAGGGCAAAGACCTGTTAAGTATTTCACAACCACTTCAAATGTATTGTAGATGCCTGCTTTCACCTCACTGTGCATGGCCACAGGTTGCAAAATCCTCTTGAAGTCAGACACAAAAACATTGCTGTTTCTAGATAAACATACAGAAGGACTGATTACTTAGACAAGTATTATTACAATAACAATAATAAAACAGTATTAAGCTCTTTCACTTCTTTTTCTCTTTTTCTGCTTTCTTTCTCTGCTGTAATGTCTTCAGTATAGTGATTACATTCAAAGTTTTGTAAACCCAGGTGACCTGAAAAGTAAATTTAAATTTAACTAATCCACATGCATTTACTTATCAATTTAATGAAACCATACATATAAACACACACATACATACCACAATTATAATAGTATTCACCAGCAGTGGTGCTGAAAATACAAGTGAAATAAACATTCCTCTTGAATCGAAGTATTGGTATTTAGAAAAAAGCCTGAAAGAAATACAGAAAAAAAGAGCCAGCTTTATTCCATGCAGTTCATATAACATTAGACTTTCACACTAACTACTCAACATGGACATTACACAGATTATCCTACTTCTTGGGATCCCCAAACACAGGCCAGCATTCTACTGTATTAAGTCAGAACATAGAGAAAGTCAGTATCTCATCAGTTATTATTATATATTACAATACCAGTCTTTTTTGTTTTGAAGTTTCACTATGCAAACCCTAAATAAAACAAACATAGATTAAGTAACTTACTAATGTGAAAACAACAGCGCAAACACTTGTGCATCAGAAATCATGCTTACCCTTGAAGTATATCTGAAGTAACTTTCTTAGGTATTTTGTTTACTCATATTAGAAAAAATAACAGAAATAATACATTTATCAAAGCTGTAATTTAGGTTGTGAATGTCTGAGGTTAAACATAAAGACTTAGACGCCTGAATGAAGTAGTGTTAAACACAATTTCCTGTTACATCGGGGAAAGGTTAGTTCAGTGCTTATGAAAACAAGTCATCAGTTTAATTCTGGAACACAGCCGTAGTAAGACAGACTTAAAGCTTTTTATGCGTATAAATAATTATATCGAATAGTAGAAGTGCTAAAATTTAGCTTATTAAACATGAATAGTTAAAGAAAACAACAAAAATCAAAGCTCACATCCTTCGAACCTTAACCATCACATTCTGCTTTTCTCTTAGTTTTCCGACTAGCTAGTTTACAGCCATCCATAAAAATACAGAATTTAAGCAGACCAATAAATACATACTAGCTATTAAAAATTATCTTTTCTTACAAACTCAGTGATAACTATGTTGTACTGTTTGGTTTTGTTCAAGAGTTTTGTATTAATCAATGTAACAGATCCCCTGCCATCACACTGTACTAACGACACATGAGATAATTGATTTTAAATACTGTTTTCTGGGAATGATATGAAAAAAAACATGTTTAGAAGAACATTCATTTAAATTCAAAAACAAAAGTGAAAACATTTACCTCCAATTCATGGCTGCTAATTCATTTATATACTCAGCACAGCACACTAAGCCCACTGTACAACAAAAGAAAAATATTAGATTCAGTATTTCCTTAAAAATAAACTGCCATCAGTTCAGTCATGTATACATAGTAGACATTAGAACTTCTTGATTCTCAGAAGATCAAATTACATATTTAATATTTAACTGCACAAAACAAATTCTGACTTAAATGTCCCATATAGTTACTAGGAAGTATAAAGTGATCACAAAACCTACCCACTGTATTTCAAACAAACAAACATAAAACACCACTCATCTGAGCTTACAGAAAGAGCTCAGCATACAAATGAATAGTAATAATAAAATCAGTAGTTTTTCCAACAGTCTTCTCAGTGACTGCTCTAGGTTGTGTCTGTAAAAAACAAATGACAGCACCCCCAAATTGGTATGGAATTAAGTTTTCATTTTAGATGTTACGATGTTACACTGCTATATCTAACTTTACTATGTGAAGTTAGGGTATTGATTACATATAAGCATTTTGGTAAAATACAAACTTTGAATAGACATATAGCAGAACTGTCCACTGCAATCATGTGAAAAATTGTGTATTAAAACTCAACAACTACATGCAATGTGAAAAAAAAACAAAAACATCACCAAAAAATCCAACCTATGGCTAGAAGCAAGATACTGCTCATAAAACACAGATCTAACCCAAATCCATATAATCTTAATTAAATTAAATACACTCTGCAAAGTGACTAGATCTTCAGCCAGTCAGCCAAAAAGACAGCTTTGGCTAGACAAGGCCACTGTGGATTCTCAGGCTGAAGTCTGATAAATTCTGAGATAACACAAGCTGTTACTGCAGTGTACCACACCAGCCTTGCTCTTCGTCATGCCATTGCCACAGTTTCCAGTGGGGCATATGGGTGAGCCTGCTCCAGAAATGAATGCAGCTGAATGCTGACCATATTCACTGAACTGCAGCATTACAACAAGGCAAAGTAAACTGCAACTGCTCGCTCTCAGCCCATTTGTTTTCTGCTTCTCCAGAACAGCAATATTGAATAGTACAGTGTCCTAAGCTGGAAGTGACCAATAAGGATCATCAAGTCCAATTCCTGTCTACGTACAGGACAACCCTAAAACTCACACACCATGTATCTAAGAGCATTATCCAGATGCTTCCTGAATTCTTTCAGGCTTGGTACAGTGACTACTTCCCTGGGCAGCCTGTTCCAGTGCTCCATCACCCTCTGGGTGAAGAACTTTTTTTCCAGTATACATCCTAAACATCTCCTGGCACAGCTTCATCCTGTTCCTTCAGGTCCCATTACTGGTCACTAGAAGGAAGAGATCAGCTCCTGCCTCTCTACTTCCCCTCCTGAGGAAGCTGTAGACAGAGACATGGTCTCCCCTTAATTTCTTGAGAAGATGTCAAAACACCCAACATTTACCACGCAGAAACCTTGCTTATCTCAGATCCTTGCTAAGGCCAGAGTTTTAAGTCACTATTTCATGTAGTCTTGGAAACTAAATAAATACATATTTATAGCTTCTAAAAAAACACATTCTACAAGAAAACTACTAACTTGCATACACTTTATATGCTGTAATGCATAAAGCCAAGTGCGGTGCAAGTACATGAAGAAAACGCTTGTAATTAAGAGACCAAACAAAAGTATGGCAGTTCCCGGACGGATGAATACACTAACTCACCCATGCAGAGGAAGTGCCCTATTTGCACGCGGTAGTGCTGGAACGAGACACACGTCATGAGGAAGCACAGGACATGGAAAATCGCCAGCCCCACCAGCCAGGGCTCGGACCATTCAGTTTTCTACGCACAAAAGAAAGAATATTAGGCTGTGGCAGAAGGAGTGTCACGAGACAGCTACAGAGCGAGCTCCCTTCTTTCTCCACCACAGAAAGACAACCGATTACACTCACGAACCGCGTTCAACGACCCGCCGCTGCGGAAGGGGGGAGCACCCCAACATGGGTTTCCCCCGCACACATGGTAGCTGGTACCTCCTCCCTTCTCCCTGGGCGAACAGCCAGCCCGGCCCCAGTTCCCTCCATACCGCCAGGACAGTAGAAAGCCCCACCGGGCTGCTCAGGGCCTGCTCCATGGCGAGTACAATCCCCCTGCTGGAGGCCGCCGAAGTCTCGCGAGAAGATGCCGAACAGCCGCGCGGGGGGCAGTTCGGTGGCTTTTCTGCGTCTTCTCGCGAGACTTTCGTGGTCCTAGTTCCCTAACTCGCCTGAAGTAGGTGAGATGTGGGAAGCTAGTAGGGAGCTGCTTTTTTTTTCTGCTGGATAATAGAGGGTAAAGAGGCTGTTTATCTTGCACAAGTGGCACTTTTATAGCTACCCTCATGCCTTCAGACGGGGAAAGGATGGTGGCTGGGCCCATATTTAGGAGGATGAGCAAAAGGTGGCTCTGCACACCCCTGTGGCTGCCTCTGCTGTGGGTAGCAACAAGTGAAAACTGCCTCTCCTGTGAGGGGGGACACATTGCGTTCCTCAAAGAGAACCTTGGTTTGGCAGGAAGTTCTAGTGATGTGTTTAGCATTAGATACAGAAGTTAGGAAGTCAGTGGGAGGGTACTTTTTTGTCATGAGCTGCTCAGTGGTTTCAGGCTGATGTCAAAGCAGTCAGGGCAGTTTGGATTGATGTTGCATTGGCGTTGACTTTTTTGGCTTTTCTTGGCAGCATGCGGTGTTTGGCTTCAAGTGCTTTGTGGATGGAAATACAGGAAAAGGGAATTTTAAGCCCAGCTGGAAAATTGTGCCAACCGCCCCTCTCCGCAGCTTAGCACTCCAGGCAGGAACTTAGGTCAAGTGAAAAATACTGTTTTGGTTTGGTTTTATTTTCTTTGAAAAGAAAAAACAAACAAACAAAACAAAGCCAACAACAGTGTAACCCCCACAAACAAAAATCTGCCACACAACTTCACTGTGCAATTATTAAGGCATTTGAATGTTAGACCTCACTGACTCACAGATGTGAAGCTTTGGCTTTTTAAAAAATGTTTGAATGTACATGTATAACTAAATACTATGAATACTTTTTTCATTTAGTCGACCATTTAGCCAAATACAAGTCATCACTGTGAACTAGACTCTTTTCACTGCCACAATTTGGCAATTTAGTGTGAGGTACCTGAAAACAAGGATGTGTTTCCTTGTTTTGCTTTAGGTTTTTGGTAGTCATTTTCTCAACAACAATATCTGAAGGCTAATCAAGGCTTTTGTTTAAAGCACCAAAAAATTAAGTAGTAAAAGATGCAAATGTCATCATTTCTACTACCATTCTGCTTTTAATTTTTAAGACTGGGGAAAAAGAGATATTTTGATTCCCCTTTGCAGATTGGGAAATAAGACTGGAAGAAACTAACATCACTGGGAAAGTCTTATGGCTAATGTCACAAATCAAGTGGTTTGGGGTTTTTGTAAATGAGGGATCAGTTTCTTGTAATGGCTCACTAATTGACTGCAGTAACCATCTGCAGTAGCTGAAGGGGTTCAGTGAATGACAGATGCAGTAGCTGCTTTAGGAGGAGACTGGGGGGAGTCAGTGGTGAATCTGTGATGCAGACAAGCTGGATGGATAGGAAATTATTGGTTTATGATGGCTACAACATACTGTGTCAAAAAATTCATGTAGCTTTTACTGTCAGCTGCTGTAGCAGCAGTGGGAACATAGGAGTTGGCTTCTTTAAGACTGACTAGGACCAAGTCAATAATGTGGTTTGTCAGCAGATGGTAGCAGATACCTAAGTATTATCAGATCTTTTGAGTGGTGTAGGTTATCTTTCGTTTATTTTTTTTTGTAAAGAATGAAATGTGAAACAGAAGATACTTAAAAGATAACATAGATTTCCCTCTTTCATAGGGAAAAACCTATTTGTCCTTTTACAGTTTCTTCACAGAAATATTGTGCTACATTTAGATCTGAATTTTAAAAACACTCTAGTAACCAGAAATATACACTACTAATGACAATATATAAATATTTCTGTTCCTGTTGCTAGAAGTATCTTAATTAGTTGCTAAAACTTGGTCTTAGTTGTCTGTTCTAAGATTCGGATTCTTATGCAATTTCTTTCTGCGCTACAGTATTATCCAAGTAGATTAAAGTTCAAAAAAATGTAGATTGGTAAAAGGAACTCTTTTCCCTTTTAGCATCTGGAAACTTCTTTTTCTTTACATAGGAAAGGATCTAAAATCATATCTTAAGTTTCAGTCACTAGAAAAACAAGCTGCGTGGTAAAAAAGCCTACTTTTGTAAGGGATTTAAATGCTTAATTATGTTTCTCATAGTAGCTCTAAATGTTTGCTAGGGGATCTTATGGAGCTGTGCTAGAGACCACTTGGAGGTGTCTTAGTTGCTGCTGCAATACTCCANATCTTCGTTCACGAAGCCTAGCCATACTGCATGAGAATGGAAAAGATGTTTTGTTTTTGAAGTTCCCTATAAGTACAGGAAATGCTTGGCTTCTTTTATTTTATTTGATAAGTCTTTGAATTAGCAGATAGATAACTTTTAATGGCGTTTTTTCATTGAGATTCTAAGATACAGATTTGCTTTTGTGGCAGTGCGTTTCTGCCGTAGGAGGCTAAATTGTTTTGCAGTATAGGAGCTATATTTAAAATATCTTTGAAAAATTAGATTTCTGCTGTCCTTGTGCTGAGTAAACAATGTCCTACACCATTTTATTCTTTGCATTGGATATATTAAATGTTCTGTCTTTGCAGTGTGTTCCATTGTAAACGGAATGTTTTTTAAGAGGAGTGGGGTTGTCTTGAGCTATTTAAGCTTTTCAAGCTTTTGTAGGTGTAACAGTTTATAACAGTCTCAATTTAAACAAGCAATTTCTTGGGGAAATGTTATGAGGAACTTTCTGGCCTTTACACATGAATTGAAATGTACAAAATGCAAAATATAAATAGGTTATAAATGTTCTAGTGTGATAAGGTACATCAGTGTGACAACAGATGCATGCTCTGATCAGAGTCTACACATAGAGATTTTTGGATCACAGCCTGCAGTTATTCTACTGTAATTTCTTTGATGTGCATGTTGATCTACAGCCGCCCAGTCTTTGAGGATCTTCTTGGGAGTTGGTAAGAGTCATGTTAATCTGAGCTTAATCTCCAGGTAGAGATCTCTGAATGTAGAAACCAGGAATTCTTAAAATATATTGGTTTCAAGGGCACTTGAGTTGTTGACTGCACCATATAGATATGTTGGCCCATTGCCCCTTGGTTTGTCATGTGGATTGTTGCTCACAATCAGAGTGTGTGACCACGGCCTTGTTAGATAACTGCTTTCAATGAGTTATGACCTGATTGAGCCATCAAGTGCAGAAGTTCATCAGCCTCAGAAACTCTAACCTTGACAAACAAGCAAACTACCTGGGCATCCCTCTCCCATTACAGTTATATACCACGGTATCACAGTATCACAGCATGTCAGGGGTTGGAAGGGACCTAGAAAGATAATCTAGTCCAACCGCCCTGCCAGAGCAGGATCACCTAGACAGGGTCACACAGGAATGCATCCAGGCGGCTCTTGAACATCTCCAGAAAAGGAGACTCCACACCCCTCCTGGACAGCCTGTTCCAGTGCTCTGTCACCCTTACTGTAAAAGAGTTCCTCCTTGTGTTAATACTAAACCTCCTGTGGTCCAACTTGCTGCCATTCCCTCTTGTCCTAACATTGTCTGATGTTGAGAAGAGCCTGGCTCCCTCCTCCCGACATTCGCCCTTAACATATTTATAAACATTAATGAGGTCCCCTCTCAGTCTCCTCTTCTCCAGGCTGAAGAAACCCAGCTCTCTGAGCCTGTCCTCATAGGGCAGATGCTCCACTCCTTTAATGATCTTGGTGACCCTGTGCTGGACTCTCTCCAGCAGCTCCCTATCCTTCTTGAGCTGAGAGGCACAGAACTGGACACAGTATTCCAGGTTAGGCCTTACCAGGGCAGAGGAGAGGGGGGAGAATAACATCTCTCAGTCTGCTGGCCACACTCCTCTTAATACATCCTAGGATGCCATTGGCCCTCTTGGCCACAAGGGCACATTGCTGACTCATGGTCATCTTCCCATCCACCAGGACTCCTAGATCATTTTCCAACAGACCAGTTCCTAACTTGTACTGATACATGGGGTTTTTCTTTCCTAGATGCAGTACTTTACATTT
>VWZO01021058.1:25405-36717 GCA_013396975.1 Bucco capensis | reverse complement strand
TGCTGGGTCCAGTACTGTTCAATACATTCATCAGTGATCTGGATGAAGGGGTAGAGTGTACCCTCAGCAAGTTTGCGGATGATACCAAGCTTGGAGGAGTGGCTAGCACACCAGAAGGCTGTGCTGCCATCCGGCATGACAGGGACAGGCTAGAGAGATGGGCAGGGAGAAACTTAATGAAATTTAACATGGATAAGTGTAAAGTACTTCAGCTGGGAAAGAACAACCCCATGTATCAGTACAGACTAGGAACTGATCTGTTGGAAAACAGCCCTGGGGAAAAAGATCTAACAGTCCTGGTGGATAGGAGGATGACCATGAGTCAACAATGTGCCCTTGTGGCCAAGGGGGCCAATGGCATCCTAGGATGCATTAAGAGGAGCGTGGCCAGCAGATCCAGAGAGGTTATTCTCCCCTTTTGCTCTGCCCTGGTTAGGCCCCATCTGGAATACTGTACCCAGTTCTGGGCCCTCCAGCTCAAGAAGGATAGGGAGCTGCTGGAGAGAGTCTAGCGCAGGGCCACCAAGATTATTAATGATGTGAAGCACCTGCCCTACGAGGACAGGCTGAGAGAGCTGGGACTCTTCAGCCTGGAAAAGAGGAGACTGGGAGGGGATATCATTAATGTTTACAAATATGTTAAGGGTGAGTGTCGGGAGGAGAGAGCCAGGCTCTTCTCAATGTCATCCAATGTTAGGACAAGAGGGAATGGGAGCAAATTGGACCACAGGAGGTTTAGTATTAACATCAGGAAAAACATTTTTACAGTAAGGGTGACAGAGCACTGGAACAGGCTGCCCAGGAGGGTTGTGGAATCTCCTTCTCTGGAGACATTCAAGAGCCACCTGGATGCATTCCTGTGTGACCTCGTCTAGGTGATCCTGCTCTGGCAGGGGGGTTGGACTAGATGATCTTTCTAGGTCCCTTCCAACCCCTAACATTCTATGATTCTATGATTTTCACCTATTATGAGCCCCAAGTCCTCCTCTGCACAGCTGATTTGCAGTACATCTGAGAATGGCTGGTGGCTCAGTCTGTTTTGGTGTATCAAAGTCCTAAATACAATATTTCATCTGAAAAGAAAACCACAGTTATGTAAAGTTGTTACCAAGATCTCCATCTCAATATATTAATGCTTATTTTTGGCACAATGATAAGATTATGAGTGACTGTTAGCTGCAGAAAGGAGATACGTTTTCAAAGCTCTCTGTGGCTGTGAACGATTCCCTTTTGATCATTAAACAACAAAATCTGATTTTCAAAAGTTAGGTGCTCAACATATTCTGAAAATCAGGCTGTCTGGAAATGTCTCAGACTGTGCCCTTAATATGGAAATAACTGAATCATTCATCACTTTTGCAAATTAAACTTTTGAGACACAAAGACATTTTTCTTTCATCCTGGCATTCAGATACCACAGCAAAGGGCATAGTAGAGGAACAGAGTGGAACTCTACTGACTGCTTTGACATCTTTTAATTTTAAGTGAAGTGTAGGAAGAAAGATACAAGTATCTGCATGAATGTAGCTGCTGTTCTCGTCACAAAAGCTGCCAATCATCCAAGATATCTCCCTCGATATAAAAAAAAAATCTTAATTCATTCTCCTCTGGTATTTCATGCAGATGAATAAATGAACTAAAAGGAATTTAGGCTGCTGACCATACCAAAAGTTAGCCTGAATAACTAAAACTACCTTTTAAAAGACCAAGCTAAATCAGAGCAAATCCTTGCTTGAGCACACTTAAAGTTAGTTTATTTATTGAGTAACACAGATTTATTTGAATTTGGTAATCTAGGTCAGGACTCTGAAATACTTGCATGCCTACTTCATATTTAGTGTATTATTTAGTCTATACACATTTTGGTTTAGTACAATGAAAGAATGAAACTCTTCTAAGAAGGTGTAGTAAACAAGTCTGGTACTAGTTTATGGCAGGTCAACTCAATAAAGGCATCACTATTTCTGTATGATATAAAGCCAGATGTGCTTTAAAAGACCTATTGAAACACAGCCAAAATTAGTTTACTAACTCCAAATTTATGTTGAATTAGATTTTTATTGCTTTAATCAAACTGTTTGGAAAGACAGCTTTATTTTAACCACAGCTACTTCTGTGTTTAAACAAGGCCTTAGGCAAATATCATCACAGGATACATCAAGGATACACATTAAATTGAACATATTTGGGATATGCTCTTGAATGGCATGTTTCATTGCAGCCATCTGAAAATTCAAACACAAAAATTGAATTTAAGGGTAGAAGAAGTGGGATACCAAATTAGGTTATTACCCTTCCAAACTACATATAGATTTTTGGTGGTGTAATCTGAAACCACGAAAATGAAACTGCTACTCTTGTTTTTGCCTGTCAGACTATATAGGGTGGAAGTCTGCTCACTCACAAAGCTAGTTATTTCTTCATACTTCTCAAATGGGAAAACCCAGAATTTCTTACTTCTTGCAAACTTGCATTATATGAATTTCAAAGAAGTACATCCAGAAAAAGAAACATAAACCTATTAGCAGCCTCAGAGAGTATCTGGTTGTAAACATTTGAAAAAAGTGAAAATAAAAACAAAAAAAATCAACAAACAAAAACCAACAACCAAACAAAAACTCTTAACTGCTTTTGAGTGTGTATACATTGACGAGTCCAACAAAGATGTCCCATAATACTGTGATGGTTGAAATTGGTTTGACACAGTGACACCCTGTGTGGTTCACATTCATCTTTGTAAAACATGGCTATTTAAAATCTTTATCTAATTGGCTTAACAGGTGACCATAAATTACTTCTGCCTTTCTTAGGACCAAAGAAAGGGTTGGAGCCCTTCTCCGCTCTTAAGATTGTTTTAACAGCATATGTGGTCTAGTTTGTAGTTTAGATTGGAACAAAGTTCAGAAAAGAGTAAGTCCAGCAAAATATTGTGCAATATTTCCATGTTTACTGTACTGGATGCACTGGGTGAATACTCCCAATGATACTTACTATTTCATATATACATAACAGTCTCTAACTTCACAGAGATGCTACTCAATTTTTAAGTAAATACTGCAAATGGAAAAGACATTAGAAAGAAAATTAAACAATTACTTGAAAACATATTTCAGGTAAGTTTATGTATCCTCTCGAGTGGATGGATCTTAAAACAGGGACTAGGGGAGCAAAGTTACTAAATTGTGTGGTGCTGTTGACTCTATTGGAGGATGCAAGGCAATGCAGATAGATTTGGATAGATTGGAGGACTGGGCAGCCACAAATCAAATGAAGTTTAAGAAGAGCAAGTGCCGGTTTTTGCACTTGGGGAGGGGCAACCCCAAACCCACCTACCTACTCGGGAGTGTTAGACTAGAGTGCAGCACTGCTGAGAGGGATCTGGGAGTATTAATACAGAGTAAGATGAAGATAAGTCAGCAGTGTGCCTTAGCAGCCAAGAGGGCCGACCAGATCCTGGGGTGCAACAAGCACTCCATCACTACCTGATCGAGAGACGTGACAGTTCCTCTTTACTGAGCACTGATGCAGCCTCATCCAGAGTATTGTGTGCAGTTTTGGGCCCCATAATGCAAAAGGGACATTAAATTATTGAAGAGTGTTCAGAGGAGGGCCACTAAGATGGTGAAGGGCTTGGAGGGGAAGTCATATGAGGAAAGGCTGAAATCACTTGGCCTGTTCAGTCTGGAGAAGAGAAGACTGAGGGGGGACCTCATTGCGGTTTATAACCTCCTTACCAGAGAGGGAGGAGTGGGGGCTGAACTCTTCTCTTTAGCGAACAGTGACAGGACATGGGGGAATGGCATGAAGTTGTCCCAAGGGAGGTTCAGGTTGGATGTTAAGAAGAAGTTTTTTACCCAGAGAGTGGCAGAGCATTGGAACAGGCTCGCCAGGGAGATACTCACGGCTCCAAATCTCGTGGAGTTTAACAGGCACTTGGCAATGCCCTTAGTCACCATGTGTGACCTTGGGGTTGTCCTGTGCCTAAATGGGAGTTGGACTTGATGATCCTTGTGGGTCCCTTCCAACTTGGGTTGTTCTGTGATTCTGTGATTCTCTGATTCACTGTAAGAGATCAGGTTCACAACCACCTGAGGAACCTGAACATACCTACATCTATGGAACCCGATGAGAAGCATCCCAGAGTCCTGAGGGAATTGGCTGATGGACCTGCCAAGCCACTCAATAATGTTTGAAAAGTCTTCACAGTCAGGCAAAGTCTCTGGTGACTGGAAAAAAGAGGAATATCACATTAATTCTTAAAAAGGGTAAAAAGGAGGATCCCAGGAACAACCAACCTGTCAGCATCATCTGTGTGCCAGAAAGATCATGGACCAGATTCTTCTAGAAGCTATGCTAAGGCAGATGGAGGACAGGTAGCTGATTTGAGACAGCCAGCATGGTTTTATCAAGGGCAAGTCCTGCCTGACCAACCCTGTGGTCTTCTATGATTAAATGATTACATCAGTGGACAAGGGAAGAGCTCTGGATGTCATTTATTTGGACTTCTGTGGAGCCTTTGACAGAGTCCACTACAACAACCTTCTCTCTAAACTGGAGAGATTATGGGTGGACACTTCAATGGATAAGGAATTGGCTGGATGGTCACATTTGGAGAGTAGTTGTCAACAGGTCAATGTCCACGGGGACAACAGTAACAAATGGCGCCTCCTGGGGGTCTGCACTGGGACTGGTGCTGCTTAATGTCTTCATCAATAACACAGACAGTAAGATTGAATGTAGTCTCAGCAAGTTTGCAGATGACATCAAGCTGAGTGGTGTGGTTGAGATGCCTGAGCCACAGGATGCCATCCAGAGGGACCTGGACAAGCTTGAGAAATGGGCCCTTGGGAACAACGCCAACGTTCAACAACGCCAAGTTCAAGCCCTACACCTTGGTTGAGGCAATCCCTGCTATCAATACAGGGTGGGTGAAGGGCTTGGGAGAGCAGCCCTGCAGAGAAGGTCTTGGGGTTATTGTGAATGAAAACTGGGACATGAGCTGGCATTGTGTGCTTCCAGCCTACCTGGAGTACTGTGTCCAGCTCTGGAGTCCTCAGCATAATAAGGACTTGAACCTATTGGAGTGGTCCACACTCCAGAGGACCACAAAAATTATCAGAGGGTTGGAACACCTCTCCTATGATGAAAGGCTGAAAGTATTGGGGTTGTTCAGTCTGGAGAAGAGGGGGAGGCTCTGGGGAGACACTATTGTGGCCTTTCAGTACTTAAAGGGGGCTTATAAGAAAGATGGAGACAGACTTTTTAGTAGGGTCTGTTGCACTAGGACAAAAATGTTCTAAACTAAAAGAGCATAGATTCAGACTAAATATAAGGAAGAAATTTTTTATGATGAGGATGGTGAAACACTAGAACATGTTGCCCAGAGAGGTAGTAGATGCCTCATCCCTGGAAACATTCAAGGTCAGGTTNCCTACACCTTGGTTGAGGCAATCCCTGCTATCAATACAGGGTGGGTGAAGGGCTTGGGAGAGCAGCCCTGCAGAGAAGGTCTTGGGGTTATTGTGAATGAAAACTGGGACATGAGCTGGCATTGTGTGCTTCCAGCCTACCTGGAGTACTGTGTCCAGCTCTGGAGTCCTCAGCATAATAAGGACTTGAACCTATTGGAGTGGTCCACACTCCAGAGGACCACAAAAATTATCAGAGGGTTGGAACACCTCTCCTATGATGAAAGGCTGAAAGTATTGGGGTTGTTCAGTCTGGAGAAGAGGGGGAGGCTCTGGGGAGACACTATTGTGGCCTTTCAGTACTTAAAGGGGGCTTATAAGAAAGATGGAGACAGACTTTTTAGTAGGGTCTGTTGCACTAGGACAAAAATGTTCTAAACTAAAAGAGCATAGATTCAGACTAAATATAAGGAAGAAATTTTTTATGATGAGGATGGTGAAACACTAGAACATGTTGCCCAGAGAGGTAGTAGATGCCTCATCCCTGGAAACATTCAAGGTCAGGTTGGACAGGGCCAACCTGATCTAGTTATATGTGTCCCTTCTCATTGCAGGAGGTTTAGACTAGATCACCTTCAAAGGTCCCTTCCAACCCAAATCATTTTATGAGTCTGTCTACACAGTTAACCATTATTGCACTCTATTTGCAGGACTTAAGACATTAATATTCCAAAATTAGTAATAACATCCTGCCTCTAACTCTTCCAAACAGGCACACTCCACATTTTCTTTATATATCTATCTCCTTCCTGTAACGAGACAAGACTATCTGTATTCCTTTTTACTCTCTGTTCCCTACACATCTCAGACACTGAAGTACAGTCTGGTGCTTATGTATTGAGTCACTCCAGTTCATTCCCAGAACACACTAGTTCATTCCCAGGCAGTCATCTGGAAAGCAACCAGGGAACACCTCCAGACATAGCACACTCCAGAGTCAATATAGTCAATCCTACAGTCACCACACATTCCTCCAATGCTACATCAGCATGCTTCACTCTCCCATACATTCCCAAACCACACTTCATAGCATGCAACACATAGTCTCAAGAATCATGCTCTAAACAAATGACAGTAGTGCAGCATGCACTGAGTGGAAAAAGACTATGAATTATCACAGCCTGTTAGCAGGAGCCCTAGGCTGATAATTGTGCAAGTGGGCATGTGCAACTGGTTGCAGAAGGGATCAGTCCTTGATTATATACAGATGAATCCATTCAGAATAACTGGTCTGAAGGCCAGATGTTGAATTCCCTCAATAATGCTCACAAGACTTTACATTGGCAAAGATAATCTTAAAAACTTACAGTCAACATAAGAATATCTACTTGATCCTATAGCATGAAGCACTGCAGTCTCATCAGCCACCAGCTTCAACAAAATGGGGTGATGGTCATAGAGTACAATTACATAATATTCTCCTTGTTCATTCCTTTTCTTTCTGACTAAAGCTAGAGAGAGGAGGGATGCTCACTCTCAAAAGCCCTGCACATTCTAATGAATGAATTACTGTTTGGGGGAGTATTTAAACCTAGTTTAGGTAGCTAACTTTAGACACCAATCTCTCAAACAGTCCTGCACAGTCAATAAAAAGATAAACTACTCCAGATGTGGAGCAAGAACCTTATTTAGATGCCTTCACTTGTCCTTATTTCTCCATTGAAATAGACACCACTTGTGAAAGCATTATATTCATTTCCCCCCACACACACCTTCCTCTCCAGCTTGGGCATCTGGTAAGTCACAAGGTTTCTCTTTTGTAACTTTAGAGTGCAGAAGTTATTGTTTATGGGTCTCTGAGGGTCCATCAAATCCAAGAATTCAGCAGTATGCACATGTCCATACTCAGTAATCTGCACAGGCTACTGCAAGTGACAGCTTACTGGGCCATTTCTACAGGATGAATGTTGGTATAAGCAATAATTTTACTGCCTCCCACGGCTCCCATGCACCACAGTGCCAAGGCTCTGAGAACTATCAACAAAGTTTAATAAGAGGCCACCTTTCACTTACAGGTGAAATCCTCTGTTAGTAGAGAATTCAATCCCTTCTTCAAGAAGAAAAAGTGCACTCTCACTGTACATCTATATTAGGCACATCCTAAGATATTACTGGATGCACAAACTGAAATGTTATCTGCTACTTAATTCATAGGACTTCTGCCATTTTTAATAGCAGTTGTGTATATCTTGAAATGTAGAAAAAGTAATATAACCAAACAAAATAAATGTGCTTAGAAATCATTTAAGAGGAATTAACTACATAGATAGGCCATGTATTTTTAATTACATCTGAATGTGAACTACTAAATTTTAAGGTCAACTGGTTTTGTGTCTATCTGATTTTCTTATTTTCTGAACACTTTCAATGTATAATGGGTCAGAGAAATAATTAAAGAAAACCTAATTTGGAAGGAAAATCCATTAAGAAAGGATGTGAAATAAAAAGACAAAAAAGACATCAGGATTAAACAAAAACATGCCCAACAGTGTTTCCAATAAATCCAGATGAGATACATACTGGTTTTCTGGCTGCTAAAATGATTCCTAGTGATGGAAGACTGCTACTCTGTAATAATTTGTAGAGCTAGTATAAAGAACAAAACTAACTGCCAAAACAGGAGAAGATGGCAAACAGAAAATGTAGCAAATGTGGGAATTCAAAAAGCTAAAAAATCTTATTTCACTGACCAATCATGGGATATATTTTCCTATATTGTGCTTTGTGAAAAAGAGCAAGAATTGCCTTCCTCATTACTTTTACAGCTACTCTGAAAAGTAAAAACTTGAATTTGACAATACAATTTCTGTTGTTAGAAAACCTGCATCATAGAAGGGAGGTCAGAGAGTTATTTTCCTAGGTTTAGTTCTACACAAGAAAAGATTAACTTCCTCCAACAGAGCACCATGAGCGCTGAAGTCCTTGCCAAAAATGGCAGTTAAAATATGGACAGAATCCAAATGCTTATTAAATAAACACAGACTACCATGTTTTAAGCCATTTAAAAAGTTATTTTATTGACAAAGGATATGTAATCCTGGATGTAGATGATTACTTTCAACATGACTAAAAGGCGTGTAAAGTGAAGTGCCCAGCTATTTTCTGTTATGACATTTGTTAGTTGTATAATACTAAAGAAAATTCCAAATTCCAAACTTCAAAGTCAACATTACTACCATGTGAAACTTGCATTTCTCTAACTAACTGAAAGCTGTATGTGAAAATCTCTGCCTGAACTAAACCTAGGAAATGCTTCATGCCATGCCATGCCTTTCAGACCAGAAGGCAAAATGAACGTTGTCCCCAGCCAAGGCAGCCTGACTAGCACTAGTGGGACCATACACTGATCCTCCTTCTGCTCAAGCAGCCACCACAGCAGCTTCTTCCCAGCCAAGCAAGCATGCAAGGCTGTCACTGAAGGCTCCTCTACTCCCCCTCCTGGGAGTTCTGAAGTTCAGTTGCTGCCATTCCTCAGTTAAAACAGCCTGCTTTCTGCTCCTGAAATGGACAGCCAAGCTCAATGGATTTTGCAGATGAAGCCAGGAGCTGGGAGGGGGAAGAGCTCATCCCTCAGCTGTCCACAGATGGCATCCCCACAGCAACAGCCAGCCAGACATTCCTGCTCCCCCATGCTGGAGAAGATCAGACCAAGGCATGGTTGTGCCTTCATTGCAGTTCCTGACATCCAAGCCCCCTTCCTTTGAGATGCACCACTATGGACCTGTTTCCTTAGCAGTCAGGCATATGACAGTCTCTGTGGTGTCCTCTCCAACTTCCACCAGTAACAATGTTACCATCAGTGAATAAGGCTGCAAAGTAAGGGATGCATAGGCCTGGTGTAGGTGGCTGTGTCTATTTACTGCTCCCTGCCTGAATGGCATCTAGTGTCTTTAAAAACGCTTAACACTATTAACAGCAACTAAAAGAAAGAGCTCTAAATTTGATGGATGAAGGTATGACTTCTGAATGAAGTTTTCATGGATTTAAAAACACAAGCAAACACAATTTTTGCACCAGAAGAGGCAAAACTTTACTCAAGGAGAAAAAACAAGCAGCTTGTAAGACTGATGACAATGGAGCAAATCCTTACAAATGCCTCTCAAAACATCAATCATACTGACTCCCAATCACACCATCTTTCTGCCTTCCATGCACTTTCAGGGAGACATCAATCCACACCACAAAGGATCCAAATATTTCCGGGTTTCTGGAAAAACATATTTAGTCCTAATTTCTGTGACAGATGGAGTCGACATTCTCAGGATGAAAAAAGCGCCAGTTTTGACAGGCAGCAGACATCGATGCCCCTTGTGCTTGAAGACAATGTCGTTCTGGAATTAAGGTAGCGCTGAAATGAAAGGCAATGGGTAAATGCACCACCGCTTATTTTATTACATTCCTTTTGGTATGCCTTAATATTTATATTTTTGTGTCTACTTCCTTATACACAAAGCAAAGCCAGTGGAGAGTGTAACAGGAAGGCAGGATGTCAGTGAAGTATTTTGCTCTCAATGAAAGCACATTTCATCCTCTTAACTAACCAATTTTAAACAACCTTTTACTAGTTGGTAGAGCTTGATAAACTATCAAAGAACTGTACTGATATATACTGTATTTCTGTCATCCTCGTAGGTTAGTGTCTTAAACTCATGCATAAAAACCTCAGCTGAGAAGATGCTGAATGAATTTAGTCAGTGGGGGACGTGCTAAGTGCAAAGAACTTTGCAATACTGCTGGCATAGCAAAGCAGTACTTAATATGGTGGCAGGACACCACTAATAAATAGTTAGCTTTGCTCTCCCTGAAACCAGAAATTCTTTTTAGATTTCAGTAAGAGCAAAGACGGTCCCATTTTGAGCCTGACCCGCCCCACCTTTCAAAAAACAGCTCTGCCCTCACTTGAATCAGAGATAAGTCTGAGTGCACACATCACTCAGACTACAGACCTTTTTTTGCCCTCCACCCGAAACCCCTCGACTGTAAAGAGGAGGACCACTTTAAGAGCAACATCCCTGTCAAGCAGCACGCAGATCCAAGCCGCCTGCCCCCTCGCCTCCCCCGCTCGGTCAGCACCGAAATACCGCCACTGCTGCACGCCTCTCGCTCGGCCGCCGCACCGCCTTAACGAGAGGAGGGGCTTCTCGGGGCTCTGTCACTCTCCTTAAGCCTTTCCTTTCAAGATTTGAATGTGAGCTGCCCTCCAGCTACCCCCCCTCCCCCTTCCCTCTCTCCAGAAGATCGTAAGAAAAGGAGGGGGAAAAAAAGTTTCAACAACAGCCTGGGCCAATGGCAAGTGGCAAGAGGCAGGGAAAGGGGCCGAGCGAAGGGAGAAAAAAGTGGAGAAAAGGAGAAAGAGAGCGCGAGAGTGCAGGCTGGGGGGATGTGTAAAAGAAGAAGCGTTGCTAATTTTTTTTGTTTGTTTGCTTTGCCATGCATGCATAATGAGGCCTAATCAGAGCACGTTGCTGCTGCTCGGAGGGCACTTTTGTATTTAAAGCCTTGCAAAGAAAAGAAGATCCACAGACGGATCCACAGAGCAACTTGCAGGGCTCGTTCACAACTGAAGCGGCATCAGTCGCCCAGAGAGAAAGGGACCCTCAAAGCTGCCTCTTTTTTCCCTGTGCTATCTTTTACTAGCGGGCGGAGACATTCGTAGTGCAACCCGTACGGAGACTGAGCGAGCAGAGTTGGGACTGTGAATGAGATCGGAACGGCTGGCATGTGCAGAGATGCTGCGAGTGGAGAGTTAAAAGCTCCCGAGGAGGCAGCAGCAGCTGGGCATGCATTTTGTGCAAAAAAAAAGAAAAAGAAACGGAACTACATGAGGAGCAGGACAGCACCATG
>VWZO01021058.1:0-23469 GCA_013396975.1 Bucco capensis | reverse complement strand
CCCGCGTTTCCCCGAAGGCGGTTTTCTCCCTTCAGCCTCCGCTGCTGTCGATCCGTCCGCCTGCACCCTTCCCCCGGCCTCGCCTGGTCTGCTCTGGCCTCCCCGGCAGCCTTAGGTTGGCGAAGCCGCTACGTACGGCTTTGCGAGTCGGGCGGTGGCCGGAGCGGGCGTTTGACCACCGCGGGCCTCTTGTTTTTCAGGTGTTGGTCTCGAGTGTGCACTATGCAATTGCTGCCTTCGTGTTAGCAGCGAGGGGACAGACTAACAGACTCCTAGCGATGTGGCGGCGGGCTTCTAGCTGCTGCCAGCCACCCTCCTGAAGAAACCAGGAGTGATGGCTTTCTCCTAGTGTTTTTTTTTAAGCGTTTTGACGTGAAGTTTAGGAAGGGGTGAGCCACCCAAACTTGCTGCCAAAGGTGTTGCTGTACGCGGTTACTCCACAACTTGCCATTCACCAAGTGTCGCTCTTCGTGATGCTCTAAAGGGGATAATGCGGCATTTGCCGTTAATTAAATTTAAGGAAATAGTAGACTGAATAAATTCTGTGGTTTACAGCCCTCGTTCTTGCACACACGGCTTCCCTATAACAAAAGCGTGCCGGCAGCCGTCTCTTCTTCTTTAACCTAGTGACAGAAAAAAATGATCTTTTTTTGTTTGTTTCAGAGTCGTTGGCAATACTAAACAATGCAACTTTTGTTCTAAAAGAGCTCTGCACTGCCATCTTTGAAAGAAGACACTTTTAAACTCGAGAACATGTATGTAGAAATACCCTGAAAAGTTATATTGCCTCATGTCATATCAGGGTGCTGACCTCTGGTAAATCTTATATAAGAAATGTATTTAAAACTGGGATTTGTTACCAGTTGCTCTTCTTTGTATATAGAATTTTATAAATTGTATGCTTTGGGGATAATTTATTTAAAAAAAAATAAATAAAAGTTTTAAGTCCACATCCTATTTGCCAGATAATTGCATTTGCTATTCTTTTCTGGCAAGTTAGATTTCACTTTAAAGGGATACCAGCAACAGTGATTCAGAAACAAATAATTAAGAGCATCAAATGTACAGTGTATTTTACAGATTGGAAGATAACTTTCTTATTTTGAGAGACTTTATGAACGTTGTAGAGTTGTATAAATACATTTCTGAGCTGCCTTAAACCTTGTATTTTTATAGGAGGTGTAAAAAAAGCCCTGTGTTTTAATTATGTATGGCTTTTTGTATTTTCTAAACGTGTAAATTAGTAAAGAAGGAGCTTTAAATGATGGATGTGGTGAAATTGTGTTCCAGGGACACTTGAACTCTTGAGCACCCGAGGTTGGGGGGTTGGGAAGGGAGGAGTGAACCACAGAATAACGAACCAAAAATAAGCAACAAACAAAAATCTCTGTCTGCTTGTAAAACTTTACATAGATGTAGATTACTGCTGTTCTTACTTTAATGAATAATTATATGCAAGAAGTAAATACAGCTTTAAAAGTACTACTTTAAAAGAGTGGTTGATTTTATAATGCGTTGGCATGGTAACTTGCCAGTGCCAGAAGAGTAAAGCAATTCAAGGACACAGCGCCTGTATGTATGTGGAATTACTAGTGTGCTGTGCTTTCTTGGTGAAGTGGAGGCACATTGCACTCACTGACAGTCTTAGAAATGCTCATAGGCGTGCAAACAAGTAAATGGTGAGAAATACATCACACATAAGTGGCAAGCATTTCAAACAAGGCTTCGCACAGGCAGTGGCGCATGCATCAAGGGGGCTGCAACTAAACGCGCGGAAGTTGGCCTTTCAGACTACTTTCTCCCACAAGGAAGAATGCAAAAATAAACACGCTGGAGGGATCAGCAATTACTAGATCTTGTAATATTGTTCTTGGGACTTACTTTGCATCATGCTGAAGCCTGGTTTGCTGCCAGAGCTACTGATCTACACTCAAATGCCCTTAGATAAATAATTACACTCTTAAGCTGTGTTGAGTGCTGATGCACTTGACCTTGTAAATAGAAATGTTTGCAGTAGGAATAAACTCCAGCATTGGAAAATCTTTCAAACATTAACACAAAGGAAGGAGCTCAGTCCTCTGGGGATTTGAGTTTGGACTAAGTCAAGCTAGGCAGTCACAAAGAAAAAAAAAAGGGGGGAGGGGGTATTTATCTTCTATTCATAGTGTTTATTTAAAGCTTTTCATTTTAAATTGTGTAATTGGAAGGCAGATGAGAAGTTTAAAAGCTACTGCAAATAAACTTTGACTGAGGGAAACAGATTAGCAAGTTAGTGTCTTTTTCATCTTACCAGATCTCTACATCTGTCTGTTGTATAAATCAACAAAATTAGAAATCCCTGCTTCTGGATTAGTTATTTCAGTGGCAGGATTATTTTATTATTTCTTTGGGGTATAAATTTGATTAGGTTGCCAAGTGATAAACACACACAGGCACACGTATGAACCTCCAAGTAGTTGTGATACCAGATGTCTGCGAGTATGGTGTGTGGCTGTGATCTGAAGTTCCTTTTAAAGTCATCTGAACAGTTGAGTAAGCTTATTGTTAAAAGCTGGAAATGCTTCTTCAGGAAGAAGAGTAGTTGGGTGAGACTTGCAAGTAGAGTCAGCTTTTTTTACGAAGTGATGAGTTCACAGCTGTGTAGGGATGATCTTAAATATTTTCTCCAGTTCTTCAGGAGTTGCTTAGAAACATACTTTCAGTACACCAACCGTTAGCACCCCAAACATTTAACTCCTTGTTCATGAAAAATTAAGTCCCAGCTAAAAGCCTTTATTTTTCTTCAAAGAGTAAAGACATTAGCACTAGAAAAGGGTCGATAATTAACTGCTACAATAAACTGAAGACTTGATTTTACAGGCTCCTGTCAAAAGCATCTGCCTGGAATAAATCAACACTGAGCACCACTAGGCAGAGATGACTCATCTGTGTGCTTCCTTCTCTACAGAAAGTGGATTGTTTTAATTTAAATAGTTGTACAATAAATACAGCTGAACTAATTCTGTCCTGTCAACTCCTCCCCGTAAGGAGATAACTCTGTGGGCTTTCTTGCATTGTCAGAGTAAGCACAATTTCCATGAGGAATGGCTGCCTATATTGGTATGTTTCCCAGCCAACAAGGCCTGTGCAGATGTTGATGTCCATCAAATGCATATTTCTTTTTGCTTGATTTTGAGACAAATGGAAATTCTTGAAATGTCAAGGGATGTAGCAAGGACAGCTTTAAGTAAGGAGAAGTCTTCACATTCCGTGACAGAGGGATATTTTCCATAGGAAAGGAAGTTGTCTCATTTGTCTGGGTATTTGAAAGTGCTTCTTGCCAAGGCTCTGTCCAGCCAGTCTCTTCTGGGGGGAAAAGGTGCTTCACCGTTTGAAGTAAAATAATCCAGTAGGTTCTGCTCCCCTTTTATTCCCAGTTACCAGGTTTGAATTCTTGGTGACAGTTTGTCTTTGGAGGCACTTCAGTGACAAACATTTAAGGGAGTGTGGGACAATGGTGGAGAACAAGGAGGCAGTTCATTGAACTGACAGTGACCATACAGTAAATAGAGGGAGATTCAAGCTTCACTGATCACCCAAGTGAGCAGCAAAGCTTTTGTATGCAATCACAATAGACATAACATAAGGTCTCTGTTTATTTTTAACAATATACACCAGTATATACAGGCAGGCATATGTAACTTTCAATATTGTTATGAAATGAAGCCTTACAATGATAGAAAGCAAAGCTCCGATTTGGCCAAGACTTTCACAGCCACACTGGAAAGCATGATGGATTTTAGTTACAATCTCCTCCTAAGACCTGTTAGTGTACCCAGTCTCTCAGTGTACCAAATCTCCCACTGCAGGCGTGCATCTATAGGACTTATCTATGTTAGGGCTGCAAAGGTGACTGCAGACAACTTCGCAGCTGCAGAACAAGAAATTCCATCTCAATGCAATGCAAAACCAGTACTTGCTTTTTGTTTTGTTTTGTCTTTTGCATACACTGGAGAAAGTTGAGAATGACTGCAAAATCTCCAAGATGCAAGTGTGAAAAATAGTGGAACACAGAACCATCACCAACTGAGTCAGGGAAACAGTGCTTGAGTAACTGAGTTGTACTGCAACTTCAACGTCACCAGAACAAATTCAGACCATCAATTGATTTTTTGTTCCTATCCTCAGTACTAACATCATACACTGCCACACTCTCTGTGATAACATACCCATTGCAAGCCCTTGGGAAAAGCAGATAGTTTGGCATCAGGAAACATTTTCAGATGGGAGGAGCAATGCTTCTCTGTGACATTTCAAGTCTATGATACAAATTTGTAAGCAGTAAAGCCGAAAGTTACTGTATTTTACTTGAAGCATTGGCTGTGGTAGACGGTTGAAAAGGCTCACATTGACTGTCTGACATAAGTAGTACACTATTAGCATAAATACTTTCTAAGACATCCATTTCATCAGTTTCTTAAATAACAGAATGATCTACTATGAAATAGTGGACTGTATACACTATATTTTTGCACAAAGATGGTCATTCTCCCACTAGTAACCAGGGGCTCTAAATAAATGATTTCAACAATGTTTTATTAAAAGAGGACAAGAGCCCTAGAGCTGCATTAAACGGGAAGAAGTCGAGTGGCACTTTTGTTATGGAAATGTTAAACACATAATAGTTCAGGCAAACAATGTGGAGCCACTTCATTCTCGCAGCCATGCTGACACCTCTTAAAGAGGAACTGCAGGGAAGGATGTGGGAAAGATTTGCTTTCTGAGGAAGCTTTCAGCTAATATTTTTTATATTTACCCCCCAAACTCAGGTAGTGCAAATGTAACTGAAGAAGACAAAAATAAAATTATAAAGAGGAATGATGAATGCAGCTACTGCTAGTGGTCAGCATGTGGTGCCCCAAATCAAGAGAATAATTGACAAATCTCCCTTTTTTAAAGGTTTTTTTCATGAATTTATTATGAGACAAATGGATATTCTAGGAGAAGGTAAATGCACAAGAAGCGAGACTTTTTTGTACAGCCACAGTGACATAACGCTAATACTATGCCTGGGACATAAGTACAGGAAGAGCACCCTGGAGTAAGGAAATAGATGGACTGAGGTTTAGTAGGATGGGTCAGAAGGCAAACTGTGAAGTGTAGGCAACCCAGAAATACATTAATAAAGTGATACAGAGCATAGACACGGCTGTGTAAGGAGAGATTCACTTTCAAAAGTGGTACTTTGAGTGGATGAGGACAGAATGATGACCATTGGGTAGACAAGGTTCAGAGAATGAACAGGTGGTGTACTTGCTAATAAGGAGAAGGAAGCTACAAAAATCTAATCAAGAAGTTAGCTTAGAAACAGATTGTAGATAACAGAGGTGGGGAAAGAAAGGTAACTGGCTTTGGCAACTTTGTCAGTGCTAGAAAAGGAAAAATAATGTGGAAGTAAGACAAATATTCAGCTTTGGGGAGGATTTTTTCCCCATCTCCAGAAGCTGGAGAAGGAAGTTGTCATGTCTTGGTGTTCATAAACCTGCATCTCAAACCCTGTGTCCAGTTTTGAGACAAGTCTTCCCTCAAGTTTAAGAAAGCTATTGAGAAACTGGAGTAGCTAGTGGAAAGTTACCTGAGTGGCTAGAGTTTGTGACCACTGAGGAAAAGATGAGGGAGCTGAACTTGAGCCTCGCTGAGGAGAGACTACCCGTGATCTAAAGATAGCCTATAGCCACTGGAAGCAGATTTGTAAAGACAGTCTTCTTGGGAGTGGTACATGTGTCAAGATGCACCAGGCACAAACTGTGGCTACAAGGTTCAGGCTGAGCATTAGGAAAAAGTTTAATAGGACAGGTAGTGCAGCATTGGGACAGATTTCCAAACAAGCTCCAATACCTCCATCCTTAGAAGTTTTAAGACTTGGCTAGCAAGAGCTGCAGCTGACCTCATCTAGTGTTGGCTGGAATATGGCTTCTAGAAGAAGGTGGGAGTAGATGGTCTCTGGGAGTCTCATCAAGATAACTATAGTACTGTGATTTTAATGTTGACATGATGATGGGAAATACAAGATGCTTTCTTGCTATATCTAGACTGAGATCAGGCTGAGGAATACACATGGCATACTTCAGTGAGGATGGTGATGCAGGGAGACTGGGGAGAAGAGGTAGCTATTACATATAAGGCCAGAGAGGGTGGAAAAGAGTTGCAAAGGGGTCAGTGGATCTTTAGGACAGTGCAACCAAAACATAATGTAATTGAGGCCCTAGAGACACGAGCAAGACAGGAATGTAAGACAAGGGAAATACTGAAATTTTAGGGAATACAATGAGGAAAAGGAAAGTGTCTGCCTGCTAATTTACTTGTAAGTAACACGAATAGGAAAACTGGTAGCTTGATTGGAAAGATTAAGTGGGAGAAGAATTTGGAGGAAACTGAGAGTGCAGAATTGATCTCTATTTCCTTTCCAAGAGATAAATACTAGTTTATAAACATATCTTTGTCACTCACTACCACAGTATCTTGCTGCCTCAAAACAATAGAAATAAAAGCCAACTGATTCTTCTCTTTAAATGTATGCCTACATGAAAATATAGACAGTGCTGGCAGTCTGAATTTTTAGTGTAGTACTGAGAGATTACAGTGCTCTATGTGGTCACAAAACATTCTATATGCTAGATGTTCTCTCAGTACAGAAATCAAGCCACATCTCTTTGTAATATCTTCTACTAAAATAGTGCAATCAAATACTACTTTATGGTGTGTATGTATATTTGACTTGCACTAGTTTTCATTCTTTAAACAATATATGAGGTTAGATGGTTTGAACAGAACAAATACAAGCATTCTAGTTTCTTGTCATCACTGGCAATGGTGCTAAGCTTTCTTCTAAGTTAACCAATAGTAGCAGTTGAGGAAGTGCTATGTGCTAAGCTTTCTTCTAAGTTAACCAATAGTAGCAGTTGAGGAAGTGCTACTGTAACTACAATATTTGCACTTATAGCATGATGATATCTAAATTTGGAAACTTCTCTATCAGAATACTTTCCTGTCTTCTGAAATCAATCTCCATGTTCTTTCTTTTCAGGAATTACAGTGTCATTCTAAACTCATTAAAAATTTTGGGATGTAGAAGTGGATTATAGCAGGAAGCAAAGTGGGAGTTTACAAAAGCCTTTTTGCTATCTTACTCTTTTAATTAGTATATTCAGGCATACACCATATGTTTGCAAATTCATCTAAAGGACAGTCTAGTATAGGCATTTGTCTTGGTCTGTGTATCTCAGGAATTGAGGCCTTAGAAGAAAATACAATATAGGTGTGTGTATTGTATGGGAAGGACTGAAAGAACTTCTGTGCCAAGTAGCTTGTCCAAAACATCTCATATTTTTATGTTGTAAAGACTTGTTTGCATAGTTCCAAATCATTGACTCCTGTTAGAATTAGCCTGAGTTTGCAATTGCATAATTCATAGAATCATAGAATGGTTAGGGTTGGAAGGGACCTTCAAGATCATCTAGTTCCTACTTACCCACACAGGTGGGGACACCTTCTACTAGATCAGGGTACTCAGGGCCCCATCCAACCTGGTCTTGAACACTTGCAGGGATGGGGCAGACACAACTTCCCTGGGCAACCTGTTCCAGCGTCTCACCACCCTCACAGGAAAGAATTTTTTCCTAATGTCTAACCTAAATCTTCCCTCTTCAAGTTTAAAACCATTCCCCCTTGTCCTCTTGCTATGCACCTGTGCAAAAAGCCCTACCCCAGCTTTCTTGTAGGCCCCGTTCAGATATTGAAAAGCTGCTATAAGATCAGCTCGGAGCCTCCTCTCTAGCACAAAAAACCCCAACTTGCTCAGCCTGTCTATATAGGGGAGGTGCTCCAGCCCTCTGACCATTTTAGTTGCTCTCCTCTGGACACGTTCCAGGAGCTATATGTCCTTCTTAATTGATGTCAATATTTAGCCTATGTCTTCACTTCTGTACCTAGAGTGAATGATTACTCAGTTAGATAAATAATAGCTGAGAATACACAAAGTTATGTGAATTGACAGCTAACAGTTAGGTGTGACCTGGTGCATCTCAGAGTTGGCCAAAACCCTGAGGTGAATAAAGCTGAGTACCTGGGTTTGTTGAAGAGCATATTACTATGCAAAAACTATTGCTAGAGTGGACAGCACACATTTGAAAATGTAGTAGATAAAGAAAGATGTGGAAAACTAAGAAACTGTGAAACTTCTACTTTTCGGGCTGTACAAGCTGAGCATTTTCACTTCTGGCAATATTAGGCTGAATTTTAGAATATACTGACTGCATAAAGAGTCTGAATATAACCCCTCTCATTGCATTTAGAAATAATTCTGACTCTTCACAGCTCATGGGGAACACTTTAGTCAAAATCTTATCTGGTTTGTCCAGATCTGTGTGCAGTAAGCAAAGGAAAGAGCTCTAGCAACCAAGTGCTTCCTCTGTATTAACAAACCTCCTGTCCTATAAGCTGTGTGCACCAGCTTGCTGATGTCTGCCTTTTTGATATTCATATGTGCAAATTTGATTTTGTTAAACAATTTTATAGGGAAATATTTGTGCACTTTTGAGAACAATGAAAGGGTTTTGTAGTGATGCAATTCCAGCCCTGATTTGAAATCCAGAACGGTCTTAGTACTCTGCTGTGCAAACTGAGAGATGATAGCACATTAGTAGCTCTGATTCATCAGATATTCCTGTTTTGCAGTAGGGAGAGCTGAGGTAGAAATTTTTCCTAACCCTGGCTCTGATTCTGCCCAGGCCCAACCCTCACACCAAGGTAGAAAAACTGCTTTGAACTACAGCTGCCTTTCAGTTGTCTCCTGGGACACTACATGAGCTGGGCACTACTGCTTGGAGAAGTGTTCCAGCCTTAATCTCTTTTACCTCTGCTGTCCTTCTGTGTGAAAACATTATTACAGAATGTGAAAGCTGGTTAAGCTCTGTCTGGAGAGTCTTCTGCACTGGTTCAGGTCTAAATATCGCATCTGCTGCCAAAATAGGTAGGGACCTTGTCAAAGATTTTTGCCAGCACGATTCCTGTTAAAAAATGGAAGTAACAGTAGTAAGTCAGATACAGCCTTTTTAAAGGGTACTAATATGACACTGACTGATTGTAATCTATAGGAATTCTTTAACTTCCATTTGTCTGGACTATTTTTGTGATCCTTTAGTTGACAAGCTTTATGTCAAAGTAGTTCTTCAAACAATTACAGGAGCTTCATATTTCATGTTTTCTGTTTCGGGAGGAGTAGTTTGAAGAAGAGATAAAAGTGTATTCAGAACTTTGCCTAAAGCTTAGAAACAGTAGTGGTAAATCTTTTGTCCCAATTCCTTGGTTCTCAGTGGTGATAATAAGCTAAGTGAAAACACAATGTTATTTCAGAAATGTTTCCCTAACTCTTTATAATTTTTACAAATTTCAACATTTAAGTTATCAGAAGTGTATAAATGCTGACACAAATGCAACTAATATGTCAAGACAATAGGTCAGAAGAAAAGTAATGAAAGTGAAGATGGTATTTTCTGCAAGGCTGTAATATAAGTTATTTACATTGAGAGACAACATATAAGCAGACCTGGGCTATCAAGAAAATCTTGCCAGCTTTTGTGGAGGAAATAAACTCATTATTTCAGATCCATTATACTAAAACTGTCTATCCTAGGAAGGGTAGGTGATTTCAAGACTGATTTAATATTTAAAACAATGACAGTTTTATTAAAAATTGCATTTCACTTTTCTTAATTTCCTCGAATAACTCTAAGGATATATATTCTTTCAAATAAAATAATTCAATATCACACTAGGGGTGAGACTTTGAACGTAAAAACCTTCAGGAAATTCTGGTCTAGATTAGTGATTTTTAAGCTTTTTAAAAAATTTATTTAAAATAACTACCTGTGTTTAACAACAGGCAAATACCCACTGTGGAGAGTGTCATAAACAGTATAATATACCAGCCAGGCCTACTTTTCTCCTAACATTTATATTCTTCCATTTGTTTCAGATTACTTAAGAAAGAGAAAGTGAAAGACACAGTTTCAGAAACACACTGCCACTTTAAGAGGATACAACACATGTATTAATAATTGTATTACTCCTCTATTATTGTTAAGAATAAGGAAGGAATTGGAGTGTTAGCCCCCAAGCTGAATTTATCCTGAAATGTTTTCAATTAACTCTTGGCACTGGCAGGAAACCATCAAACCTTTCCCATACTGAAATATGGAAAATCTGCAGGGAACATCCCAGCAGGAATGGAATTTCATTAAAACAAGCACATCATAATTCAATGACTTTTGCACCCTCTCTAAGCCTTGCTAGTGATAAGGAGTCCAAGGTAATTTTTATGGATTTGCAAGGAGAAATTATTTCATAAAATCATTTCAAAGAGGTTTTTTTTGGCTAAGGCTTTCGAGTTATTATCTGCTCCCTGATTAAAAAAAGAGGAAGACATTTGGCATAACTGTGACTACTAGATAAGAGGCAGAACTGAAGAGACTTTAAGCAAAATTTTTTCTTTAGGCAGCCGCTTTCTGTAATCTTTGTAGGAACTAACTACACAACTAGTTCCAAGATCTTTTAAAGAAAGTATTGCCATTAAAACCTGCATTTTTAAACAACTAAATGTGGAGATTAGAACAGGCTTGGAGCTAATTATACTTTCAACTACAGACACAGATATTTTAACATTAAACATGCCCACACATTTAGTAGTAAAATACTAAATTTATGTGCGTATTGGCTTAATAATCTGCATATTGCTTTTCCAAGACATGCGTTATCTTAAAAACTTTGTCTATACCATATATTAATAAAATTAATACATATGTAGGATATAGCAAGTGCATATTTTTAAGTGCTGCTGAATGCTTAACACTTTTGTGCTACAAAGTGCTCTGTGATTTTATCTTGATATAACTCTCCATCCCCTGCAAAATAATTTTTCTTATCAGGATTGATCTAGGATATAAACACAGGGATTATTACTCTTTGCAAAACACTGTTATTCATGTTTATTAACCTGTTTTATAATCAAGTATTTATACAAATGCTCACAAAAGGCACAGGCATTTAAAGTGTAAGATTGAATATCTGTACTGGTCTGTTTTCCCTGTTTTGAAGCAGTATTGAAAACTTTCAGGAATGTCTTGTCTTTTTTCTATGCAGTGTTAAAAAAAACACCTACCTGTTTACTGCCATTCCCTCAGGCACACCACTACTACTAAAGCAGGAAGAGCATCTATGGAGAGTTAGGAGAGGAAGCTGCTGAGGCTGGCACCACACAGAGACAGCTTTTGTGGAAAATTTGAAAGAAGAAGATGGTACCTTAGGTGTAGTTACCATTGGCAGGGTCATCCCTATCCAGCTGCTCTAAAATGCTCCCAGGCTGAGTATCTCCAGTGCTGACCTGAGTACAGAGCCTCTCCTCCTGAGGCTGGAATGGTGCATGTTAACATGATGCCTCAGTTTTCCACACTAATAAGTAATTGCTAGAGTCACATGGTTATTCTTTACCAAACTTACGCTGCAGGAGTGCTTTCCAGGAAAACTCATATAACCAAATCAGTCCACGTGATTTGAGTCCATGCTGCCATGATTTTACTGCATGTCTTTCATTCAACATGAACAGGAGGACTTTGCAGATAGACATATACCCACATTTTTATAGCAATCTGGTTTTGTATACAGTAACCAAAATTTATTCTGAGGTTTCAGGAGAATAATATTTGTTTGTAGCTCACAGTGTTTCTTTCACATACATGGCAGATGAAGGAACACTGTGAGAGAGTACCAATGGCTCTGTTTATCTTCAAGTACTGCAGGATTTTTCTGCCTTCGTTTTGCGGTATTACACCTTCACCTTCTGTGCCCTCAGCAAACTGCAGCAAGCAGTTTCACTGCTTAACTATGCAATCCAAAGATTTTTTCTTTTCTTTGGTGGGACTTTACCACCTGAGAACCTAATTTTTTTTTGGGGGGGGGAGTGATTTTATAGCACTTTTCATTAACTGTAGACATCCCTTCTCACTGGAGCCCTTCCATCCTCTTGGACTTTCTTCTGCTTTTTTTTCTTTACTACCTCTATTTTTATTATAATATATGGGAATAAAAGGAACAGATCTGCAAGTGAACTATAGGAAGCCTCTTCTCTTAGATGATTTCCAAGCTCAAGTATATGTGGATAGATTTAAACCTGTTGATTCAGAGAACTAATCATGACAGAGTATTTCTAGTTTGGGGTGTCTGAAAAGTAATGACCACAAATGGCTACTAGTGCCCTAAATGCAATGACTTGCGTGTCCCAGTTCAGTTCACAGTGGATGAGGCTGGTTGAGGACATGAATGTAATGAATCCAAGAAGGTTTACATTTTTTCATTTCTGTCAAGGTTTGTTGCCTGATAGGCCAAGATCTTCAGACTTTTTTTCACTTTGATTTCTTTAGAAGATTGCTAACAGGCCGTAACCTATACAGAGATGGAAATTTAAATTCACTGATTTTTGTGGTACTTTTGATGTCCAGTAACTGGGAAGGTTTACCAGGGAAAGGATTGCACTGCACATTCCCTAATTTATACTCAATTCGATTTTTTTTACCATTACAGCTCAGGCCTTCTGGTGCCTTTTTAGCCTTACTGTAGTCCATTCAGTGAGCTGAACATAGATTAGAAAAGAAAGAAATGTTGAGCACTACTAGTTATTGCAGACAATTTCCACTTTGATCTCTTACTTTTTATAAAAGTTTTTTGCCATGCTTGTCATTAGGATTCTCAAAGTGCACTTACCCATAAAATGTCCAGCACTGCTTGCTATCCTTTCATCTTAGACTCCTACCATGATCTTCCAACTTAAATACAAAACTTAAATTTTGTATTTTCTGCTCTGAGTGGTACAGCATCCTGGCATTCAGCCCAAAGTCATAGTGTGTTCTACTTCTTCTCCTTGAGATTTTTCCACCATAAGGAGTCTTGTAGGATATTCCCAGAACTGATCCACTCATCATGAACCCATTATTATTTTTAGCCTTATTAAGGTAGTGTCTTCTGACGTGAGATCAATAACCTGAGTCCTGTTCAATGAGAGAGGTGCTAAAAAGGCATTTCTTACAAGTCAGCAATGCCTTTTAGACCAAATTGGTCTGGTCTAGAACATCTAATCTAGCCTACTGATTATATATGTGTGATGGCACAAAGTTTTATGCAATTAGGACATTTATTTTTATAGATTATTGTCAAAGAACTTTTCAAAATAGTGTCTGGGACAGCATAGTTAACACTATCAGCACAGACATTGGTGCTTAACAGTACTAAGATAATTATGAACAGGAGTTTAATTCTCCAGAAAAATCAGGTATTCAATTTCCATTGACACCAATAGACTTTCAAGTAACCTTTCAAGATTGAAGTATTTTGACCTTTTATATATATAGCATGTTTCCATTCTGAGCACCTACCTTTTAAGGGCTTCTATGCATGATTTGTTTGTGTATACTTCCTTAACACTCTCTCTAAGCTTGTGTTTCAAACCGCATGTGATATTACACCTGGAAACGTAGATTATTATTTACTTTTATGGAGAACTTCATTTGTGTTTAATTTGAAAAATGCATGAACTGGTGCAAGGCTTCACTGCAAAGACTATGAGTGCCTCAAAGCATTCTAGTACACTTCCCTCAGAAAGTCTTTGTGAAATACATATACTGTTATTTTTGCCAATTTGGAAATTGGGAATTGAGGCTGAAAAAGAGGGAAGGTGACTTGCTCAAAGTGATATGGGATTTGTCCTTCCTTGGGATAGGTGAAAGAACTGATGTCAAATCTTTGAGGTCCTTAGACACTAGATAGTGACAAGGATAACAGAATAATATTAGTAATTACCACATAATACATACTTTTTGTAGCTAGTATTGTTTTGGCTTTACATATGATAAGATGAAGCCTTCTATTACTGTCACTGAGAGGTTGTGCTAAAATCAGATAGCATAAGAGCCATTTATTATTATTTGAAAAAAAATATTTTACTATAATGTTATTCTCATTGGAATCACTATTGTTTCAGAAATCGGATATTTTTATATTTCCCCAGTCATAACTTTCTTCTCTGTACATGCATTAGCGCATTTACCACACATTCATATCCATCTCAGCCGCTCCCTTCAATCTGCACTTCATGAAGTTCAAATCCAAATAGTTTTGAAATCCAAGCTGCCACTTTGATTTCATCACATCAAACCCTTGTTGAGATCAAACCTTTGAAATGAGAAAAGATTTTTAATCCAGTTACCCCAGATGGGGTACAACTCTCTAGGTCCTGAGAGCTGCAGGATTAGGAATTCTCTAACTCCCCTCACCCACCCATGCACACACATGGAGGCAGAAACTGTCCGACTTTATGTGCTTTGCTCAAATCAGCACCCCAAACAAAATGGTGTCTAAGAGCAGGAAAACACCTTTCTTCCTACCTCGTTATGATATAAAGGTACACCCACATACCACATGAAGTCAACTCTGTCCTTATTTTGCAGGTCTATTTTTTCTTATTCAGGCAAAAGATTTTGAGAACTGGTGAAATCCACAGCAACTGTAAATTATGCAATTTGTTATCTATCATAACATTATTTGCAAATGGATGGAGTGAGATTTCTATTTCAAAGTATATTTGCCTCACTTTCATAATACAATGTTTATTCTTGGAATCAGTCTTCAGACAACTTTCTCCTGAAGATAAATATTGAAAGATAATTTATTGTGCATGAAAGCTGGAAACAATTCCATTATCCTGTTTAAAATTTTCCAAATCAGAAATTGTCTGTTGTAGTCTCAGAATAAGATTACATGGTAGAGTAATTTGTGGAGATAAAAATGAAGTTTTACAGCCTTAACACTGGATAATAAATTCTTACAATGATAATAATTCACATGCATGTGTGATATTTAGTAATAGTCTGTAGTCTCGTAATTTTGTGACATCATATTCAAACTACTTCCAAAAAGTATGTATGTACTGCTGCTAAATTGCTTGGTTTGTCGCTCTGTGATGCATGAAACGGGATCAAGAAATTAGTCATGAGCAGAAAGGCAGGGTATGATGAGTAAAACCATAAGTGAGAAAATATAAAGCCATATTTAGTTTGTGGCAATTACAGCTGGCATTTCTCCAAGTTATCGTGTGTGTCAGTCCGTGTATCTGTGTGCCTGTGTGTGTGTATGCATGTATGTATTCATACACACAGGCACACAGGATGTATATGTAATCAGTTTTATACTTTTTATTATTTTGATACTACTTATCTTGGTCTTTCTATGATAAGCAGACAAAGGAAGTGGCTGTTCATATCCTCACAAATGTTGGGTGGCTTAATATAGTTTCCATTTCATAAACAGCAGTGTAAGGACAGAGGAATCAAGAAAACTAGGCAATAAACAAAATAGAAAAAATTGTGTTGGTTACTAAGGGAATAATAATGAAAGAGGCAAATGCCTTTGAAAATAACAGCAAAATAAAGAATATCCATAAACCTCAGGTTTATGCAAATTTATTATTTTTCTGAATGGGAGTAAAGCAGTTTAGCTTTTGTCACAAGGAGCAGCAGTCCAGAAGTAGACAGCCAGCCTCCTATGTGTGTGGGAGATTTATAGGGACCCCTCCCGGGCCATTTGCAAGTCCAATTCATGGGCTCTCCTGACCAAGGCTCAGAGCTGTCTCTCCAAAAAGGGAAGAAGGCAAGGCGTGTCTTTTTTTTTTTTTTTAAATCACCATTTGTTATTAGAACACAGGCTTCCAAATGACGAAGGAGAGAAAGGGTTGAGGGAAAGATATTTCTCACCTCTCCCTTGTGTGGTCTAACGTATTCAAAGCAAGGGCCTGTCTAGTTTTACTGAGAAGGAGGAATGAGCTGATTTTACATGGATTGCAGCACTGCTGAGAGAGGGGGAGAGCAACTCCCAATCAAAGTGTGAGCTGTTTTGGTGCCCATGTGTGTGGAGATACAAGGAAGAGATGTGGGCTTTCTCTAGGTGTCTTCTTTTTAAGAGCCCAAGGGCACATAATTGATGTGACAGAAAAGTCTCCTTAACCCCCTACCAACAAAAACAGCTCTTGGGCAGCTCACAGCTCTCCTCACTCAAAGACCTGAACCTATCATAAAAACATGAGAAGATTTACTTGTTGAGAACAGCAACAACACAAATAAGAAAAGCAACCAGATCTCTCCCCATGCTGATTAAGAAACAGAGGTATGCAAGAAAACAACTGCAAAGTTAAAGCTTCGGGATGAGTTGGTCCCAAATGTCATTGTCCCTGTTACTACTCAAGTGGAATCACTGTAATACTGTCAGTGTTGCTCTTATTTTATGCCAATACAATTACCCATGTAGGAGATAAATTGCAAGACCCTTGTTCTGCCCCCATTCCCACTAATAGCATCATACAGATTCAATTCTCAAATCTACTGTGCCAATTACAAATGGAAAATACATAAGGAGGCACACAGCTGCTTAAACTCTTTAGGCAGTGTTTTCTGATACATAACACTTTGGTTAAAAGTCCCCATTTCTCATGAACTCATGTCACATCTGCAAAAACATCACAAGTAACCACTCAGGAATAAGAGCAACCATTTCATTTTGTCCCACGTCTGGGCACTTTCTGGTGGTCTGATGAAGTTTGATTCACACTGCGTCTTCAACGCTTTGTGTGCTTGAGTTACATGCCCGTGGTTTTGGGACTACAAGGTAGCATAAAGTGAAGATTTCATTCTGCACTGTTTATGCTATTATTACAGTAATTTAAAAAAAATTTGCTTATAGCATATTGAGCGGTATGCTGGCTGTGAATAGCAGGTTGTACCAAGGAACAACTGAGGAAGGCAAGGAATACTGCCAAGCCCTATTAGTAAATTAAGTCCAATGTAGAATACTTTAATTCATAATCAAGCATTCATAACCTAGAAGTGGCTGAATATACAGGTAGACAGACCTCATCCTCCACTATCAATACACATAGAAACAGTGGAACAATTAAAGAGATTAATCAAAGTATCTCTGCATTAGTGAGCCCTGACACAAATAATCCCATTGAAATCATTGTTCTAGGTTAGAATAGAAGGCTAACTGCAAAGTGTGCAAGTCTAATGCCAGAAACATTTGGGTAAGCTACTGTGTAGGGTATAATGCAAGCACTTCATGGGGACAATATTGCTTATATGTAAAGCATATCTATATATCCATTAAAATAGGCTCAGACTGGAAGAGATAAACTAGCCAAAGTATTTTTTCATATCAGAATAGGTATTTATCTTCAAAGTCGTAATTAACTTACAAATTTTCCAAAGCAAAGATTTACTGAACAGCTCTGACTTGACTGAAGAGGCATAGGTGTTATCTCCTGTCATAACTCAACATCTTGAGGTATTAAAAATAGAACAATAAATTTCAACTGATGGCCTTCTGCAGTCTGTCATTGTGGGCATCTCTCAGGATGTCTCTTAAAGACATCAAACCATCAAGCCCCAGATCAGTTTGTTTAAATTACTATCCAGAGACTGAAGTCTGTAATGAAGAGCATATTGGAAATGATTGACCCAGAATATTGGTGGATAGGTTTGCAAATTATTCTTTCCTTTTTGCTTCCTCATCTCTTTGTCCATCTGCACAACTCCACTCTGCTAGACTAAGTATTAACAAGATTAATTTCTCATGCTGCAGTAAGTTCTTTTCTCTCTCCTTCTTTGCAGATGGAGATAAGGGGCTGAAAGAGTAGCAGGACAAGGAGGGATGCCAGGTTGTATTGCTATTGCTTTTAATGCAAGAAGCAGTGCTTTTTCATGGGTGTACTTGCTCGTACAAATGTGCACCCATGCACGAGACCCTGACCTGTGGGAAAAGGCATTTCCAGCAATGAGAGTGTAAGCCTCCTGTGACAGTACTTAAGAGGTATAAAGGGGCTGGTGCATGAGCCATGGAGTCGGGTTGGCAGGATAAGGATGTGGCGTGATGGGTGTCCAGTGGTGCCGTGGAGGCAGAGTTCTTACGTGTGAGTGAGCAGGGAGGGCTGCCTCTGCCACCAGGCCTTGGGGAGAGGAGGAGAAACAAAAGCCTCAATTTTGACGGCTCTTCTTCACCCATCAGCTCCATTTACTTAGTCTCAATAGCTGGGGCTCAACAGCAGTCATGGCAGCAGCTCCCGCTGGGCTCCCACCTCCTCCTTGGATGCGCACTTCCCAGCAGAAAGCAGAATGAAGAAGCGGACAGGGAAAGAGGAAGAAAGAGGGAGAGTGAAGGGGGGAGGGTAGGGAAAGAAAAGGGAAAAAAACCTTGCTGACACGGGGCATAACTTAATTTTCACGGTGCCGGGACAGCTGTATCGTGTAATCTGCCATGGCATGCCATTAAAACTTCAATGCCTTTACTGACCCAGAAGGGAAACTCAGACCGTGGAGAGCCTTTTGAAAAGAAGTGGTGATCTTTCACGATTTATGAGCTTGTCTTAAAGAAACAGACTCCACTCACTTTAAATTAATCACTCTTTTCAGGGTACATTGAAATCTGGGGTCTCTCAGCTGAACACTGTGGAGACCTGGTACCTTATGAATGCCTGCCCTGTCTTTATTATTATATTTATTTCATTTTATTTTTATGCTTACCAAAATGGGTTTGTTTTCAGTGGAACTCTATCTTGCAAATTGAGGTGCAAAATCCAATTACACCAATTCAATGAAGTCTGAATGGGGTAGCTGTGGCATTTACACATTCTTGTCTCTGCATAAATTGTACAAAGGGGAAAAGAACCTGAAAAATATGAGGAGTTAAGGACACAAAACACTAATGAAATGTGAGACATTCTCTATGGTTCACCAGCTAAAAGTAAAATAGAAAGTAAAATAGCAACAAGTACCCCTGCTTCTATTCTTCACACTGTCCAGGGAACAAAGAGCTGTAAACTCATGCTAAGAAAATCTAAACAATTTTAAAACAAACAAATAAAAATAGCCCTGTATGTTGCAGGAAAGAGTAGACAAAATACTTCCTTACTATGTTCACAGAAAACTGGTGTGATTTACAAGAAGAATGCCTGAGGTTTGGATTCATAGAGGGTGTAAATCAATATCCTTCCATTGTCTGCCATTTGTGTGATACTGATTTACTCCAGCTGTTTGTCTGGACTCTTTTCTCTCAAGCACTCGCTTTTCCTGAACAGCAACATTTTGTGATTTTAATGTAAAGATAATAAGTGATCCTGCAGCATAAGGATTCAAAACAATGCAGTAGCGATTTTCACATCTTTGAAACTTTTACTATCTAGCAGCAGCAGCGCACTTTTTTTTCTTTGGTGAACTAATTGTGGAGTAACTTAAACCAACACAAAAACTTCATGATCTCACAAGCACTGATGGAAATAAAGTAACAAATGTGAATAAGATCTGAGATCAGAGTGAAACTTGTATAAGGAACCTGAACATCTAAATTAATTATGCAACCACCTGCCTTAGAGGGCTGCTCTCATGAATTCCCTAATGCACTTAAGGGCCATTCGCTCTACTTTTGTCAAAAGTCCAACTTCTCACAATCTTTTGACTTGTTACTTATGGTAAATACCAGAAGTGACTAGCAAAGTAAAAATTGCCCCTTTTATCCACACTTTTTAGAGTTTAGAAGTTTTGTCCATTTCTCTGGAGTCTATATGAGCCAAAGGTAGGGCGTACAATCTCCTGTACATATACAGATGTTCTTTAGTCATAGCTCTAAAGAACTGTGCATGGATGTTTATATCACCTATTCATACCCAGATATGTGTGCCCATACTTTTCCAAGATAGGGTGCCCTCCACAACTCTAGTTCATTTAAGGAAGGTTTGTTTACATTACCTTTCTCCTTATGTGTATATTGGAATGTTCCCCAGTGGCTCTGACAATGTATTTCTACTAGCTCAAGTGTTCTTTTTTTTTTTTTTTTTCAAGTTTTCAAAATGTCCGCTGATGCTGTTGCAGTTTCTGTGAGATAGCTCTACCACATAGGGAATAGAAGCTGGCATCACATCTTTATTTTGTAGAAGATGATCTATTATTTTATAACTATTTTCCATCAACTTGTTAAACTCAGAATAATGCTACTTGACAGTCACATTTCTAAACATATATTTCATTACAAGCAGTCTACACTCTTAACTTGCTGGACTGTAGCCCACTGTGAGACATTATAATGGCAGATACATCAGTTCTAGGAACAAGAGGATATATGCGGGTGTACTTAAAATATTTTGGTAAATCTATCTCAAGGAAGTAAGCTGAACAGTACTAAGAAAAACTTTTCTTCTATCAGTAGAAAACAGGTACCTATCTTTCTGCAGAATGTCGAATTGTTTGCATCCCTCTAGGCCTTTTTGTTTTACAGTTTGTAATTCTCATGCACAGAGAAACTTAATGATACCACAGCATTGTTTTATTTGCAAACTATAGAAAATAAATTGAATTACTGGATTTTTTGATCCCTACGTTGGTGGTGGTGTTCAGTTTTGGGCCCCTCCCTACAAGAAAGACATAGAGGCATTGAAGAGTGTCCAGAGAAGGGTAACGCGGCTGGTGAGGGGTGTGGAGAATAAGTCTTCGAGGAGAACTGAAGGAATTGGGGTTGTTTAGTGTGGAGAAGAGGAGGCTTAGGGGAGACCTTATCTCTCTCTACAGCTACCTGAAAGGAGGCTGTAGTGACAGGGGAGTGGGTCTCTTCTCCTGGGTTAGCAGTGAGAGGACAAGTGGAAATGGCCTCAATTTACACCAGGGGAGGTTTAGATTGGATGTTAGATAAAAGTTTCTTCACGGAAAGAGTTCTCAGACATTGGAAAAGGCTTCCCAGGGAAGTGGTGGAGTCACCGTCCCTGGAAGGGTTTAAAAAATATATAGATGTGGTATTTAGGGACATGATTTAGTGGACATCGTGCTGATAGGTAGACTCTCGGACTTGATCTTAGAGATCTCTTCCAACCTTATTGATTCTATGATTCCCCGATCTGCATTTTTAAAACCTCAAGCTACTTCAGGCTCACTGTGGGGATGTATTTAAATAAATCATTTACTAGTGGCCTCCAAAATGCTGGTAACTGGAGAAGAGAAGATGTTCTCTAACTATCTCTGACCTTGTTAATCTGTTCAACAAGGTCTAGTCTTGCAGTCACTCCAGTACTGGCATGACAATTTTCATCTAAATGTAGAGATACAAATAATGTAATTCTGCACTGTTACTGTACTTGACCCTGTATTTCTGTCAAGATACAAATAGGCATCTCTTCCTATTCACTACAACAAAAGTAAAGACCTGGTGAATAAATGCAGGTGACCATCCATTAACTACCATTAAATCCAGCTATGGCCCTGTTGTTGTCTCATCCACCACCAGCTGGGAGAACATACCCATCTGCAGGCAGTACAGTACTTATTCATACCTGATCAGTTGTGTGAACAGTTTTCAGAGGTTTTCAGTATTTTGGAGACCTAATTCTATTAGTTGGAAAGTGAATGAGTTTATGCAATTAATCACAGCGGTATTTTTGGAACACAGTATCAGAGTCTACTTTGTGCATTCTGATTCCTTTATGTGCTTATCCACTCTGGACTGAACTACCAATTTTCAGTGGTGCTGTAACGCTGGAAACCATACACTAAAGTAGTAAGGAGACAACTTTACTGGCTACTTAAGTGACAGGGTTAGCTAGTGCTGTGGTGGACCCAGGAGGACTCTGTGTACTCATCATTTTGCCTTAGAGCAATCCCTTGTTTTCAGATGGACTACACAGCAACAAAAACTGTTCTTTTAGAGCAAAGTCATAACTAGCAGACATTGGCCTTATAGGACTTTAGATAGTGTGTGAAGCAGAGCTCTTGACTTATGCATGATGCTCAGGAAGTAAAGCCTTTAGTACTTTGAACCTCTTAGTGAATTGTCAAAGAGCAGCTTGTCTTTATGGAAATAAAGCCTCAGTTCTACAACCAACAAGATTTCTACAGGTATCTATTCAGCAGTATCTGCAAGATACATGACACATAATGTTACAGGAAAGGGCCTGAAATAAGAAGGTAAGAGTGTGAAAGATGCTTCTTTCAAACTGGCTAAGTATACAACAGGCTTGTCTAGCTGGGATGTTATTTCCCATACTTGGGCCTCTACAGAAGCAACTTGACACTGTACAGAGAGGAGTGTGGAAGGTAAAACTGCATCATAAGTAAACTGAGAAGTTCAAGCAGTAGAACAGCTGTATTATTTTATGTCTGTAGGAAAATTATACGCAGTTATTTTCCATTTTAATGCTTTAAAAATGGAATATGTGCAGGGTAAGGCTGTAGCTAAAATTAAGACTCAACACTTAAATTAATTCTTCCTCATTACAACTGTAGTAAGAAGAGTTGAATTTTTTATTTTAGGGTGTTTTTTTTACACTGAAGTTGCAGAAAATAAAGCCATTACATTAGGACTATATGTGGACTGATTGATTCGTTAAAAGACTGGAAACTGTTATAAATCCTGGAAAGACAAGTAAAGTACTCAGAATTAATATTGCCTGGGTACAGAAGTCCATTCTGGTGCTTTAGTTGTCATTGTGACAGGCCATACACCACTGGCAATTGATGCAGGGCACAGACTTTGAAGGAAATGGCCCAGGTAGAGTTTTACATAGGCAAGAGAACAAATAACATCTTGATTTTAAAGTACTAGGAAATTTCCAAAATTGCTCTCACATCATAACTAATAAATTATGCTATGAAAGAAAAGTCATATTGAAAAATTTGCAAGGATTATGAATACACATGCCAAGGCACTCCAACCATGGAGCAGCCATTTTGTGTATCATAATGTTCACGTATATTTTTATCCCATGGAATGAAGAGCAATTTATGTCACAGAATAGATATTTGGGAATCTGACTTAGAGCATGATGTGATAACTTAAGCTGTGTATTGCTAAATAATTTGAAAATGGAATAGGAACATTCTCATATAACAATAGTTCAGTGGTGTTTCTACTCATCAGAAAATTCTCTACATGTATAATAAAATATGTCTTTAAAACACTGTATTAGATATTTTTTAAAATTATAATAAACTAACCAAGGTTTGTATTTTTCACAAATAGACTAATTAAAGATGTTCTAGTCTGTTTGAAATTAAACATACTAAATGTTAAAAAAAAGTCAAGACATTTGGCATTAATATGCTTTAGTCAGACATAGCATGCAGTAATACTTAAAATAGATGCAGCAGTCTAGGTATTCTCCTGGGCTGCAGAAAACAATTGTGAGGGCTTCCTGAAAAATCATCCCAGAGTTCAATGGTAAAAGCACCATTCCTCCCTGTAGGTTTCTGACACATAGAAGAACACGCTTTTTTAAGAGGCTTCTTGATTGAGCTGGAGCAAGCTCTGAGAGAGAAAATTGCAGGTATAGGGCATTGATTGTGTTGAAGCTGAAGACAG
>VWZO01021055.1:0-17425 GCA_013396975.1 Bucco capensis | reverse complement strand
GGGCAGATGGAGCTCATTTACCCCTGTAAGGGCATTTGCAGCTTGTGTTTTTAACATGGCAGATGTTTGGAGGGTTAAGAAAATATGTGACCATGCAACTTTGGCTGAGATCCTGCCTGATCTTGAGATTTAAACTCTGCCAAACCGTGCAGTGTTTGATGGGAAACAGCCAAGGAAAATCCAGTGATTCAATACGTGGCATTCTTCCTGCCCAATGACTGCAACCCAAGTGCCAGCATGGTGCTGGGGGATATTTTGTTGGTGGCAGTGATGTTTTAAGATTTGTAAATTTGTCTAAAGATCTAGTGACAATTTGCACAAAAATAGGAATGGTTGGATAGTTACTGTCTTGTCAGTCCACCTTTTGCTTTTCATTTTGTGGGGCTTGATCTTCCTGCTTTATTCTGTGGGCTGCTTGTGGTCATCACTACAAGAAAATTAATTTCTCTAAGGAGGTGGCTACATTTCTGTAGTAAATGCTGCTTAGATACACTACCCACAAAACATCTACAGCATTTGATAAAGTGTATAATCAGAAATCTGTGCCTGTATAAAGACATTTGAAATAATCTGTAGTGAGGGCACTTTGGGAAGTTCTTTATACAGTTCTGGGACACAATTTCTCTCCCTTCTCTACTGCAGTCATGCATTTCAGCCCCTGAGCTGCAATGCATTTCTGTAAGATCTGTGCTGATGCAACTGTGTGGGCTGCTTTCTAAATCAGATCAATACGCTGACTTGGACTAAAAAGTCCTCCAAAAGGGGCTATTTTTTGACTCAGATAGAATCTGATCAAATTTGAAGCACAGCCGCACAACTGATTTCATTAGCACAACTCTGGAAGTTGTAAATCCCAACGTGGGCCTAGATGTGGTGGAGCAAGGAGGCAGGGACACAACTTCAAGGGGTCTTCACACCAAGAGAAACAGTCTGCCACACATTTTTACTGTTAATATGAGAGTAAAACTGATGTTCAGTTTTGCAGTTTAACTACCAAATATGAATCTCTCTTCTTTGTCTGCACAAGTTTCCATTACAAAATTAGAAGTTTGGAGTTTATAAAGGATGTAGAGTCCTTTTGGATCCTTGGATTATAATTGTCTCCTGTAATACTCTATGCAATGCACAAATAGGAGTGCAGAAATGAACATTTTTGCAGAGGTCAAGCTGTAATTTTTGTTATTTCACTTTACTGTTTCCATTTGAAATAAGACTCCATGACACATCTAAATCATTATACACAAGAGTCTATTCTAATAGTAGTAGGCTCATAAAAAATAACAAGACTAAATGATAACTGTCTCCTGACCCATAGATGTATTTACAATAGAAGTACTTTAATAAAGGTAGCTACATCCTCTAGATCCCCAGACCTTTAGTTGAACTTTGCTGTAGCATAATTGAAGGACAGAATTAGAGAGTATATTAAGACCTGGAACTGAACTCTTTCAGTAGGCTCAGCTTCACTCACATCACTCAAAATATTAGAAAGAATCTGTGACAATCATATTAAAAAGATGCCATCCTGACATAGATTAACAGAGTATGCAATTATATTTAAATGCTGTAATTGGAACTTGCTGTTAAGTGCCTACTGTCACTTCTCAATTCCCCTCAAGGCAAGTAAAGCACTTCTTACTTTGCTCTATCATTTTAATGCCATATTCTGCACACGGAAAAAGCTGGGATTTCATCAAGAGCATTTTGTTTGCCTCAAATGCTGTGAAAACACAGGCCTTGTGAACACTGCGGGATATAAACCCATCCTGGATGATGACTCTGTTAAAAAAAATAAAAGGCATTTTGCCATTTCATGCTTATGGGGACAACCTGAATCCTTGCCTTTGATTAGTTTCTTAACCTGACAGCTGTTTGGAGCTCAATCTTTTGCACACAGCATTATTAGGACTTAAGATCCTGCAGGTGATGGCAGGGCCCAGTGAACCTAGTGGTGCCCTGGTGAACCTAGTGGTGCCCTGGTGAACCTAATGGTACCCAGGTGAACCTAATGGTACCCAGGTGAACCTAATTTTACCCAGGTGAACCTAATTAAGGCCCATGGGTGGACTCAGCTATTTCTGAGGGTCTCATCTCAGTAGCAGGTTAGTTCTTGCTTGCAGTGCTGTTGGGACAAAGGAGAGTTCTGTGTCGTTTTCTTGGCAGAGGCAGGACTGCAGTTGGGGTAAGTAGGAAAGAAGTTTTGTTCTTTATTCTTCTAAAGTAACGTTTGATGGGAAGTTTGGAAGAACATGGTGAAGGAAGTTTCTTGTTTGTTTCTGAGGAAAGAAACTTCTCTGAGTGTCTCTGCAGCCTTCTGTGATTGTGGTACTGTTGGCAATTAGTCATTGGTTATTTCTGTGTTGTATTAGACTTGGTAAGACTCCTATGTACCCCAAGTTGTGGTATAGTTGGCTTGTTTGGCTGGATTGTGCTTGTGTGGGTTAGCATCTAACATGCTTAACAGTAGGTAAAGAGTAGCAAAGTGTTAGTTAAAGTTTGGATGAGAGTCCTCCCCTTCTCATATCACTGAAGCTGGACTCTGTTTTTCCAGCACAGCTCTGAACAGTGCTGCTTTTCTTTCATGTCTGCTGCCAAAATGACCTAGGCTTGAACTCTCCTAAGAATGGGAAAGTGCTTTTCCATAGTCTCCACACTTGAGCAGTCCTTGAGCTCTTAGCTAATAGGTGTGATAGGCAGTGTGTGATACATTGGTCATGCATAGATCTGCACTGTTGACTCTTGCTTACTGGAAACTTAATCTGAGGTGACTAAGTCCTTTCATCCTCAAAACCAACAGTGAAATAGTCTGAATTTGGAGGTGCTTTGAAAAAGGCCGGCTAGAAAAGGGTAGGAAGGAAAAGGTAGGAATGTTTTTTTATTAGTATAACTGACTATAGCTTTACTGTGAAAACTGGTATTATACAGGCTGGGGTGCAATTAGCTACACATTCTCAGTGGTGTTGCTTTTCTTTGCACTCAACTTGTGTTAATTCTACATGATGTCTACAGGATTATGAATGTTTTGAAAATGGTGACTGTGAAGCTCTATATTGATGGTTTTGATAAACACCTAAAGGACTAAAATCTGAGCACTGCTCTGCATGGTACGAAAATCCATCTATTAATCCTTTTCCATTTGCTGCCTTGAAACCATGTGTTTTTCTCTGAGCAATGAACTAGAAACCAGCACACCCAGATGCTACAGAGGGCCCTTGGCTCCTCCACAAAACTTGGACTTAAATAATGTTTTTGCAGTGTGGCAAGTGCTAGAACCCCACATGGTGACCTACATGGCATTGGCTAGAGCTTCTCTTGTGACTTATCCAACAAAAGCAGCTGTCTCTCTAAACTAGTAGATTTGCAAAAGCACTAATGTTTTAGCACCATGGCTACTCTTCAGGGTGCCTGATAGTAAATATGGATGTTTCTAATGGGATACAATACTCTCATGAAAACTGTAGCATACATGTTTTCCTGTTTTGTCCTGATGTTATCTATCCTATATATATTCTGCTAGCTCCCTGAACTGGTGGAAGGTAAAAACATACAACTGAAAGCTCTCTTAAACAGGATCTGCAGACCCTACCAGCAGAAGTAGTTCATGCTGAGTGTGATCATCTACACTGGATGCTAATGACCTCACTAGAGAATACTAAGTAATACAGTACAAACAGTAATATGAAAACACAGCTTTTGAGTCCAAACCCTGCGTGCTCTCCTAATGCCTTTGTGTCAAGGCAAAGTTCAATTTACAGGGAGTTCTGGGAATGTCACTCTTCAGTCTTCCTTTGTAAAAACTTCCCTTTACTTTGTTGGAGTCCAACAGCATTGTTAACTGGTGGGGGTTTTCTTTCCAAGTGCTTTGAACCTTTTTCTACAAGAAGGATTGTCTCTTAGATGATCAGATTTTGCAGCATTGGCTGCTGCTTCCTTAGCTAATATGGCAAGATTATGTAGATTGGGTCCTGCCCTAAGTTATCCAAGTCACTATTTCCATTATTGAGACAAGTGAGGATATTTAAAGGCTGCTTTTGTTCCACTGCACTTGATAATCTACTTTCTTAATTAAATTATTTCTCTTAGGATTCCCTGTAGACTATGCAGAGTGGAATTCTGGCCCCAGTCAAGTCAGTGGCAAAACTCCCTTTGTTTGTAATGGTCCAAGTCCTCCTCATAAAATCAAAAAAGGAAGAGAAGCAGGCCAAGGGGCTGCAAAAATACTAATAGAGTCATTTGCAATCTACTGCCATGATTGAAGCTTATATTTTGGAAGTGAGAAGCTTAATCCCCATAGCAGGCGACAATCCATCTCTCCAAGGAACTCGTGGAAGTGCTGCTGAGGCTTAGAGGTTGTGACAGGCTTGCTGTCCTAATTAATAACCTGTCAATCTCAGGCTGGAGTTAGGCTATTTTGTCAGCCCAGGACTCCAAACCTGGGGATACACAAAGGAGGGGTTAATTGAAGCTATGCACTAGCTTAAAATATCACAAAGTTGGGGGTGGGGGTAGGGTTTGAAGCATCTGACATTAACTTCTCATATGTTGTGATACTTCACCAACTTCTAGCAAACATCATTGTAGTATAAAAGAAACTGGAGCTTCAAAATGCCCTCACATAGTACCAAAGCTGTGTCTGAAATATCTGTTGCTGAGGTGCAGTTCAGGTTTTTATTCAGTTGTTGAGATAAGTAACTTCTTGCTCCCAAGAGCATACTTGGAGCCCTAGGAAAGTTCAGAGCTCAGTCAGCACCTTTTAACTTGACTTCATCTCTTAGTGTGTGCTTCAAGCAGTCATTTAGATAAATGCAGATTATTACACATTTTTCATCCTTCTTTGAAGAAGATAGTCCTCAACCAGCCCAGAATCCATCAGCCATCTGGAAAAATGAGGAGCAGGAGAATAGAAAGTTTGGGGTATGGCATGCCAAATGGTGCAGGAATCATCTACCTATCTTAGCTGTCCTAAACCCACCATCCCTAGTAGTCACTGCATTCCTTTGGGAAAGGAAACTTAGATTCATTGGACCATTCTAGCAGCTAGCCAGAAGAGGGAGATGACAGATAGGCTGTTTGAGGGCCAAAAGGCTCTGGACTCCATTGGTCACATCTAGCAAGAATAGATGGCTCTTGCTGTCATAAAGTAGACTTATAACTAGCAGAAATCAAGTATGAGTGGAAATAAGGAAAGAGGACTCTTGAAAATGTTAGAAAATTGGTTTTGGGACAACCTAAGTTCTGCCTGCCCCCAGGGAAGATGGGAAAGGGCTAGATGGAAGAGTTTCCATTAAAGGACTGTGTGTTGTCTTGTCTAAATAGATCATATTAGGTACACTTAGATCTGGATAACTGTCAGCTCTGATGGTGATGATATCATCTGTACTCCTAGGAAAACACTTTCTTTTTCCATCCAGGCTACCAGATGTCACTTCTGTATTTTACAGCAAGGTGTAAGGGGAGTAAAATGTCAAATGCATGTAATCCATTAATGCCACATGTGAGAACCTATGCAATTCAGTGACAATACTGCATGTGCATTACCTGTATTGTGGCTGGCAAATGCTGTTTCCCCTTCCTGCTGACATTTTGGAGTGTGTGTTTGCCTATTTTAGAACCTCCTCTTCTTTCCATGGAGATTTTCTGTGTTGCTGTGATAAAATCATACAGTTTGATTGGGAAGTTGGGAAGGAACACTCGCCTAACATGGGATTTAGCTAGTGCTGAAAGGGCCTATTTGTAAACAGATGCTGCTACTAAGTGCTTAAATTAGATAATAAATGGTACCTTTCTCATTAATGCCTTTCACTCCATTTAGCATTGTGTGCAGGCTGGGATTTTTTTCCTGCTTTTAGGATGTTTTAGGGATGCAATTTGCTTGTGAATCTTGCACAACTGTCACTGGTTCAATACAGGCTTAAAGAGATTAATTCTTTTCCAGAGGGTCCTAGGTGGATTTTTTTTTTATTAACCTTTTGGGTAATAAACATTTATCTCATTTTTACAGCAGCATTTAACACTATCTATTTATGGCCAAATATCTGTACATTCACTCCATGAGCTGAAAATGCACCTGCTCCAGGAAAAAAGCTCTCTAGAGAACCCACAGCAGGCACTGAGAATTGTAAACAAAACAAGAGCCCATAAAATAAAAATAAAAGTAGTACCTTGAGTATCATGTCTTACAGAATAATTGGGGTTTTGTTCAAAGGAACCATTATCATAGCATGTCTATTAAAATAAGGAGAGGGGGGAAGAAAAAGAGAAGAGGATGATTGAGTTAGAGTGAAACTGAGGTGGATGCTCATGTGCCCAAACCATGCATCTGGGACATCATATGTATATCAATGAGAGCATGGCATTGTGCTATTAATATATTACACTGGGATCTATCAGATCATCATCTGCCCTGTTGCTTATAGACTAAGAGCCCTCAAAGCTACTTTGGATGTTCTGTAAGAAATAATAATAGAGGTCAGTGGTGGAAGCAAGCCTGCTAAATCCCATACTTGTTGTAATCTTTGCTCCCAAAGACTCTAGAGAATAAATGTAGGTTTTGAAGGTGTAAGGATGCTAAACAAAAGGAGGAAAATGGGCCAGAATACTAGCTGCTATCCACAGTATATCTCTTGATGCTATGTGTTGTGAGTACAGCTACCCCAGAACAGAGATGGTGCACACCAGAAATCAGCAATAGTGTTTGCAGGGGGAACAGATTTTGAGCATCTGTTGATTTCATTGTCATCTTACTTTCCTAAAGGTAAGCATATGCTTGAATGTGTGGATACATCAGAGTTGTGGTAACAGAAATAGCTATTGCCATTAATTTCTTTGTTTAAAAAGTGTGATTGAATCTCAGGGTACAGTAAGATTATTCTTACAGATCCATTGGACCTTTCATGATCTTGAATTTTTTAGGATTAAGCTAGCTTCAAGTTTAGATAAAAGTTTTGGATTTAATCAGAGCTGAGTTTCTCCTTAATAGTTAACTGCTAATACCATATATGTACATCACCTTTTCCTAACATGTTTCCCCAAAGTTATGTGAATTTAGTTGCTGCAAAGGTACTCAACTGGAGCAATGTGACAGGAAGGGTATAATGCACATGGCATTGAGGGAACCTGGAATTTTGCTGGTTTAGAGATAAATACATGCTTTTCCACCTCTTGAAGCAATTAATCCTACCAGTAAAGCTGCTGAAAAGGTGATAGTCATCATTTCTAGCAATGTGGACATCATCTATCTAAAAGGTAGAAATAAGGGTCAAGGAAATCACATCCTTGCAGCATGAGAGAAAGAAGCACTCTTTTTTTTTTCTTGGCTAATCAAATTAATTATGCTAAACAGCTGAAAACAGAGGGAAATGAAACAGAATTAGCCCTTCCAATGCTGCTTAAGGCAAAGCTAGAAATGAGCCCACTTCAGAGTGGTCCAGTGGTATTTCCAAATTGGGCTCTTGTGCTGTTCCCTCTGGCTCTGGCTGACAGCACTTTGAGCTACTGGGATGGGTTTGTGTTGCAGAACTAAGCAGAAGGGGAGAGCTGTGAAGTTCTGGGATGCCACTACCACTAAACATGCAGGTTTTGAGAGAATTGTCAGCAATTACCAATGCTGAATTTTGATTTGCCATTTACATAATGTGATTTTTCTGTTCCTGTAAGTGGAAGCTAAGAGCTTCCCAAGAAGTCTCTTGTTTGGATGGAAGAGGTAAATGTTCATCAACCAAATTTCTGTAGGATGTACACCTGTGCAGGGAGCAACTGAATTGAACAAATGTAATAGAGGAACAGGGATTAGGGGAGAAACTGTTGTGAGTCTTCATTTATATCAAAATAAATGATAACTGTATTTATTTCCAACACTAAATCTGTTCATGAGGTGATTTTGATTTAACTTAATGAGTAATCTTCCTGCTGCTGCAGTGCTCTGAAAATTAATGGTAGTGTTCAATTCCAACATAAAAGGCATTTGATAATGCTATCAATTTAATCATACATCTATTTTGGTTAAAATGCTTGTCCTGCTGACATCAATATTGATCTCTTTCCTTACCAGAGTTAACAATGTAATCAGGGAACCAGATGTACTCATATTTTGTAGAAAGGATTTTCTTAATAGTGACTGCTTTTGGCAAAAGCAAAAATAGAAGCCAAAGTACTGCATAGCCAAGGAAGAGGTCTAGAGCATTTGCTTTGCTTTGGAGGTTATGTTTAGCTTTGGGTTTTGGTTAATATAAGGCACAACTTTCTTCTGCTAAATTCATAGTCTATCCTCTCCAGGTCAGCAGTGGACTGAAGTCTTCCCATCCTGTCTTTATCTCTTAGGAAATGCATGAGTAAGAGAGAGAGACTGAAACATAGTGTTCCCAATAGCTCTCATAATTCAGTGAAGGTCACTGCTTTTGTACTCAACCAGAGAAGACTTAACATAAGAAATTAAACAATGACTAATGAAGGCTGAACCTCTTTTATATTAGAAATTATTCCAGTGTATATGGAGTAATAAATGTATATAAGCTTTAAGGCATTTTTTTATCTAAAATTCCATATATTTCTATACATTTACATATGGATCATTATTTCCACTTCCTAAATAGAGTGCCTTAGGCTCAGAAATACTGTTTCATTAGGCTAGGTCATGTAGTGGATCTGCAGAAGAATGAAGAATAGAATGATCTGCTTCCTCAAGCTGACTGTGTGGTAACCACTACACAAGCCTGGGGAAAGAAAAGACTGATGAAAGAGTTTGCAGAGGCCTTAGAAGCTCTTTCTGTGGTGGGAAATTAACCCTTTGCTAAAGGACAGTATAAAACAGCTCTTAAAGGGATGCTGAAAATGGAACTGTTACTTGAAGTAGGCAGCAAAAAAAGCCACTGTAGTAGCATTATTATAAGGAAGTGGTGTTGAGACAAGATGAAATGCTGTTCTGGGTAGAACTACTCAATCAACAAGGTTGTTAGGATTATAAACTGGTAAGGGGTTCCTCCATAACTAATACATCTGTAAATCTCTGTAGAGTTGTGTATTTAATAGAGTGTTCTGCATACTGATAATGAGAAGTGCAGAAAAGACTAAAACTGAGGAGATCTGTCAGTATTGGTGGGACTTCAATTATGCTTCTTTCTTCCCCCTAAAAAAAAATCTTTGAGATGATGATCTGAAGCATGTAATTTTAAATATGAATGGTTAGGACTAGTCTAGAAACTTGAGTGACTTAACCAATTTAACATAAGAGACTTGAAGTAATGAGAATGAGGGGAAGGTAATCAAGACAAGTTTTTACTGTCTCTTACATGTTATGGGGACATGAAGAAAAGAAAGATGTGGTAGTAGATTTGAAATAAGCCCTCTGAAGTAATGAAAAAATGAAAGTAACAATAACAAAACCTTAGCAACAAGTAAGAGTTTTCATGTTAGTTACCTCATTTATTAAACCAAGAATTGCGATAGTAAACAAACCAGTGGGGCAAAAAGTTACTTCTCTGGGGGCATTCGGTGATACATTTACACTACAAAGCCAAGCTTCAGACAGTAGAAGAAGCTCCTGAGCTCTGTTAGAGTCCACAGTACATGTGACTTCACAAGTAAATTGTGTACATATTAGGAAAAAGAAAAACCTGGAAATAAAGCATATTACCAGATCTCAGGAATTATGAGCACATTGGTTTGTGCTTTCACTGTCTCAGCTTCCTAATAGGTTTTGTGGCTCTGGCTTCTGTATTGAACTCAGCAACACTGAGATAGCAGAGGTGACTCAAACTGCATGTGTCCTTCCCTCATCAGTACCTGCTTCCCTTCCACAGGGACTTTGGCAGTAAAAGCAGAGTAATGTCAGTGGAATTCTTATTCACCAAGTTAAGAATTTCCTGACCTCAAGCCCAAAACTGAACACATTTCTGCTTTGAATAGCTGATTGTCTAGCTACAGTAGATACTTACAGTCAGATTGAGGAAAGAGCTGCAAGTCTCCTGGATTCTTCAGTTATCTGTGGATTCCTCTGTCTCTTAGATGTTGAGAGTTCTTGAGGGTTATGTCCCTAGTTATCTCTCTGTCTCACTAAACAGGAGGCACTCTCTGAACATCTTAGTTCAAACTGCCTTGGATCTAGAAGCAATACACACATTTGTTTTGATCACACATAGCCATCAAGACCTCACTTATATAACTTTCTATTTAAGGTCAATATGTTTTGAGGGTGTCTCAGTAAATGTAGAATCCTAGACTGGTTTGGGTTGGAAGGGACCTCTGGATATCATCTAGTCCAACCCCCCTGCAGTGGCCAGGGACATCCCCAACTAGATCAGCTTGCCCAGAGCCCTGGAATGCCTCCAGGGATGGGAACTCAACCACCTCCCAGAGCTCACCTTACATTCTTCTCACACCTGTGTAACCTTTTTCTCTTTCCTCTAACAAATTTTGTCATCTTTTCTGTTTTGAAGACAGAAACTAGCTGTGTTACAGAATCACAGAATGTTAGGGGTTGGAAGGGACCCAGAAAGATCATCTAGTCTAACCCCCAGAGCAGGATCACCTAGACCAGGTCACACAGCAATGTGTCCAGGTGCCTCTGGAATGTCTGCAGAGAAGGAGACTCCACAGCTATCTTTAAACATGAGCTTTAAAGGCAGGGACTGTGACCCTTTTCTATCTTGCAAGGCCTGAGAGAATCCTGATCTCCTCTACAAGTGAATAGCTCCTCTTGCCCATAATTATCTTCTCCTGTTAAGAAATCTGTCAGATAAAGTAAGTTTTGGGACTGCAGGTTGTATTCTTTGGTATTCCAGCAAAATGGAATGAATTAGAAAAGGACTCATCACAGATAATGTGCATGAAAAGGATCATTTGGGGTCTGCTGGGACATCAGGTGAAGAACCACAGAGTAAAGTGAATATGCAGTGCAATTACTTAAAGCTCAGTTGGAAAACTTAAATACCCAGTGGGTGTCCTTCAAGAATACACTTTCAGACTTCTTTAGTATAATTATTCAGTCAATATAGTATATCTGGCAAAGAAAGAACTTTCCAAAGATAAATGGAAGGTTTTGGCTTCATAACTCGTACAGAAAGATCAAATCCCCCAAAACATAGATACCACAAACCTGAGTGAATAGATGATAAAATGGCACCTGGTAATCTGAAGTAATGCAGTTTGAGGGGAAACTGAGCTTTTGCACAAAGTGATTTGATCTGACTTATCTATTACCAGTCTGAAATGGGATTTTTTTGATCACTTTTGTGACTTCTTCTGTGTAGCTGTTGACTTCAGTGGTGCAAACTGACTGAAAGAAAACACTGCTAGAAACTGAGGGCAAAGCAATGAGCACACTTCTGTTGTAGTGCCCAGTGCAGGCTCTAATCTGAATGCAGGGAACTGTTCTCTGATCCAAACACTTGAGTGTTTTTGGAGGGCAGGCTCTTGTAAGCCTTGATGCAATTCAGAAGTGATTGTTTAGCATGGTGCCAGTGTACAGGAGGCAGCAGAGTTGTTGACTTGCAGCAGTTTCACTGCCATTGCAATCACAGTGAAATCCTTGGGAAAAATACAAATAACTAAGTAGCTGTGAAATTGTTCAAATCAAACAAGAACAAAGCCAGAAACTTGTACCCAAGAGTGAAAAGAAATAAACTTCATCTGTTCTGAAGGTTACAGAGGTTTGGTTAACCTCTGCCACAGTAATTCTAATTTGCTTCAGTATTTCCAGAACTAAAGCTAAAGTGAGAGTGTCAAAACCAAGCAAACAAAATAGCTCTAAGAGGATTTTCCCCTTGTAGCTTTGGTTTACCTAGAAGCCACTCAAGGAAAACCATTTCTCATCGAGTTTCTACCTTGTCTTATGCCTTCCTGAGTGTTTGCTCAAACCAAATTCTGAACTAATTCAGCCTTTGTCTGCATTTGGAGATCTCAAATCACAACTGAAAAAGGAGAAGCACTCCTTTTTCTTTTCCCATTCACAGTTGCCAAGCTCCTGTGTTTTAGCACCTGCATGAATTAGCATGCTTAGCTCCAGCCCAGCACTGACTCCTGGACATCTCTAAAGCTCTTATTATGGGCTAAAGCAGAAATTACTGTTGGCTTCAGAAATGCCAGCTCTTCTTGTGCTTATCTGGCTTTCCTTTGTGTTTCCTCCAACCAGAACAAGAATGTATTCTTAGCTGGTGAGAATTAATTTGAATGCACAAAAGCCAGGGATGTTTTGCTGATTTACATCTAATAAGGAGCTGACCTATCTTTGAACCTCTCACAGGACTCTTGTTGGTTTTCTTCCAAACCACTTATCTTGTTTTGAAAGCATGGTCAGGTGAGCCTTTTCCAAGCTTTATCTTCTATAGCAAACCTGTGTTGAATGTATGGAAAATATACTCCATTTCCATCAGTAAAGAGCATCACTTGCTTCTGTGACTGGGCAAGGCTTCTATCAAATCTACTTTTGCACAATGAGTTTAAATCTGTTGTGTCAACCCAAATCTTATGCAGAATGCCTGTCATGGGCCAGCCCCTCCTAGAGTAAGCAGTGAGCATCTCTGGGCAGTGCTGTCATCAGTGGTTGAAGCTTGGATAAATCCTAAAGGGAACTTCCAAGCAGGCTGCAGAGGGCCTGTTTGCAAAGGCCTGCAGGGAAAGGACAAGGGGCAATGGTTTTAAACTGGAGAGGAGTAGATTTAAATTGGACATTAGGAAGAAGTTCCTCCCCATGAGGGTGGTGGAACACTGGCACAGGTTGCCCAGGGAGGTGGTTGAGTTCCCATCCCTGGAGGCATTGCAGGTGAGGCTTGCCAGGGCTCTGGGCAAGCTGCTCTAGTTGGGGATGTCCCTGGCCACTGCAGGGGGGTTGCACTAGATGAGCTCCAGAGGTCCCTTCCAACCCAAACCAGTCTAGGATTATATGATTCTGACTCTGAGTGAATTCTTGTAGCAAACCACTCCCTTTTATCCATAGCCCTCCACACAGCTGAAACTGCAAGGCCAGTTAAACCAGCCAATGCACACAGACACTAAGCCTCTTGCAATTTGGCTGTAAAGTCGTTTTGCACCAAAGTTGGGGTAGCAAAGTGAAAACACTTAGCTGCCTCTTCCAATTGCAAGTTGCATGCTGTATATGGACTCTGTCTGATTTCAGTGCCAACAAACTGAGCCTCTGCCTTTGCTAATGTACCAATGCATCAGCAAAACCATTAACCTCTCCTTGTTCAGCCCTGAAGTACTTATTATTTTACCAAGCAAAGCATGCTGCAAATACTCTCAGTGGGTTTTCTAGTTCTTTTTTTTCCTTCTTTTGCTGACAAGCTATGGTGTACTGTCCCTTGTAAAGAGGACTAAATAAATACCAGATACTCTACAAAAAAGCAAAATAACTCCTTCAATATGGAGAAATATTGGTGTATGCTAATATTGTAATCCAAACTGATTTTAAGTTGTAATCTCTCATTTTGCTGAGAGAGTAGAAAACTATTTCTTTCACTAATTTTTGAGGAAAAAATTATATTAAGCTGTAAAATTACATTGCAATTATATTAAGCTGTAATCTCATAGATTTTTCTTTTACTTTCCACAAAGATGCTGATTGAAATATTTTTTTCTGTGTCAAAATGTTTTCTTTATCATTTCTTTTGCAAAACCTTAACTTACCTTAGTTAGTATTCTATGAAATCTTGTAGTATTGCTCTGATATTTCCTATGACTTTACTCTGAAGGGCATGGCATTTTTTTTGTGTGTTGCTATATTCAGCCAGCTCATAGAACAGTTTGAAAAATAGATGCCCAGAGAATGTCCCAGGCATTATTTGAACAATTCCTAATTAGAGTGGGAAGAGGAAGCAGCAGAAGCATCATGTGAATGGGTGGCAATAAAGCTGCTTTTTTATTTGCTTGATGAGACAAGGTGGCAAATTCAACAGAGGAAAAACTGCTAGGAGTCAAAGCCAACTTTTCCCAGCCATGGGGCACGAGGCTGTTCCTGTTGGAAGCAGTGCTGCTTTTTTCAAGGCTACTGGAAGCCTGGAGGAATGGTTCTTGGGCTGTCTCTAGCCCACATCTCCCCTTTTCCTGCCAGCAGCCCTGGCCCCACTCCCATTTCAGTTACAGCACTGTGAATGGGTCTGTAACCTTGCTGGAGAAGCAGGGAAGTGGTGTTAATAAGAAGAGAGCTAATTGTCACTGTACACCCCATCTGCCTTGGAAATGCCAGAGCTCAAAGGAACTGCCCTTCCATAAAGCAAATAATCCTCCTGCAGCAGTGCATCCTTGAAGTGGCAGCGTGGAGGAAAGAGTGCTGATGCACTGCATAGTTGATCAGCTTTCAAGTTAAGAGATGCTTATGCAGTTGAGGATCTAAAATAACTGATTCAATAGATGCCTAACAAGAACATCATCTTTTCTTGGTGTAGCAGTCATTGACAGAGCTGAAGGATTTCAGTGTGGAGAGGGAGAAATTGCTTCAAATGTTGTCCAAGTGGCAGGATCTCATGAGCAGAGCTTTTCCTTTGCCTAGATCTCCTTTGTGTGTAATGCTGTTTATATTATGAAAACACCTTCCCCATGCACAGTGTCCCCTTGTAATAGCCATCACCTCAGGACTATGAGGGTGGAAATCTCCTGGAGTTATCCCCCTGTGCCCTCACACAAACACACACCACTTTTCATCTTACAACATCAGACACAATGCATGTGGTTCTGATCTCATTTCTAGGGCTACAAAATGGAGATTAATTCCATCTAAATCACACACAGCCAAGTCAAGTTTTGGAAGTGTACCTTTAAGAAGCATATGGCAGAACACAAATGTATTAAAGTCATCAATATTTATGGAGCAGGTAAAATGCATATTAGACAGGCTAGATGCCATCTGTCAAAATAATCTTGATTCCAACTTGCTATCCAAAATGATGAAGACTAATTCTAGGGCCAGCTTCTTAAGGCAGGTTAAAAGACAACATAGTCCTGTGCCAACAAAAGTGAGGTTATCACACAAATGAATAGGAAAGGATGTACTGAGTCACTGCAAATTCCAGACATGTACCAAAAAACCCTCAGACTCTGAACCTGTCATGGAGTAGCCCCTAGGCATGACTGTGTCAAAGGAATTGTGTCCTTCAGAGCAGAGTGCTAATTGCTTAGAATTATTCTGGGCAAATTACATGAACATAAATTTACCTAGTGACTCAGTATCCCATTTCCTAAATCACTTATTAGACTGGATCCATATCAGCCTATTGGTGGAATAGATTATTTGAAGTAAGGAGCAGTCTGAAATTTTTTTCCCTTCCTAGATTAATTCCAGGAAGTGTTGGGATTTAAATATTTACAGTCTAATCCTGCATTATCTTATGTTAATAAAAGTCATTAAACCTGGAGGAAGAAATTTCACACCCTGAAAGGTAAATTTATTTTAATCCTGTTACACACAGCTGTTTAATGTTCTCCACAGAAGTCCCTAAAATAAGGCAAAAGTGCTTGGGTTTCAGATTTTGGGGAGGATTTTCTTTCACACACACCCCAAGCTGAAGCTCTCATTGTGTTTGGCTAGAATTCTGGCTAAGCCTGGGGTGGGGGGGGAAAACCCCAATACCTAAGCTTATATGAGAGGTTTCATGTGGTTTACTCTTCTGACCAAATAATTTCTACTTTAAGATTCTTTGGTTTCATTCAGGGCAAAAGAAAGCAAATAGTAACTTGAAGAGCAGGGGATGTGAGTAGTGCTATAGCCCAAGCAGGTTGGCAGTGTGGAAGCAAAAGGAAGCCCTTCCCCTACTCATCATCAGGGTAGGTGCCAAAATCTCCTTTTTTACTGAGCAGGCAGGGAAGTATTTCAATTTCTATTGGTTAAGATAGTTGCTGCTTCTCCCCCCCTCCTCATTCTTAAGAAAATCCAAGTGTAGACATTTTCCATCTATTCAGAGAGGTTTTAAAATGCCAAAAGTGTGTCATGTTCAGGAACCAGTGGACACTTCATTAGCAAAGCTGTTATTAAGCAACATAGAGCCAAAGCTCCCTGCAAAGGGAAACTTTCCATTTGCACCTTGAACCAGGCTTTTAAATACAAGCCAGGCAGTAGAAAATCAGGCCTGATTATTGCATTTCTTTTTTTTTATGTAACATTTATTTCCTCTGCTCTGTCATTAAATGCAGACTGCCTGATCAAGGGTACTTTTTTCCCCCTCAAATGGACTCCCTGAGTCTATTGTATGTCATGGCATATATCCACATCATGTGTCTTTTGTTGATTCATGCAATCACTAAACACTATTTAAAACTTAAAGATGAAAGCAGCTACTTAGTGTTAATTTTTCCTGCTACTAGCTCAGTGCTTCATCAGTGATGTGAATGAGCAGCTTGTTGTTGGCTACACAAAAGAACTTGTAACCTTCTAATTTGTCCTCACAGCCTCTATTCCCTTAATGGGGATGCTACATTGGGGTATTAAGTGCAGTGGAGTTGATTGGTTTGCTTTAGCACCTTAAAAAGATGTTTATGGAACAGGAGAAAATGGCACAACTTGGTTTTCTGGCTTAGAGATGGTGGTGGGGAGGGAAGAGTAAGATAACTGTAAGTGGAGTGTGTTTGTTCTGGGTAAGTAGAGAGGTTTGTGCTCTCATTTGGATTCCTCAAGCTAAGTCCTTCCTGTAAAGTGCTAAGTGCCTTCAAGTGTGCTGCTTCAATGAGAATTGATGTTGCTGAGCCCCATCTCTAACCCACACCTAGTCTTAAAATCCTGCAAGGAAGGCTAAGTCTAATTTAATCTCTTCCATGATTGTGCAAAATTGCTTAAGTGCATCAAAGCAGCAGGGGCATCAACTCTGGGAAAGACCTTGGAAAAGAGAGTTCCAATGTAAAATGCAATCTTACAGGTGATTTAGTCATGGGAATGCATCACTGAATGTATGCTTCACTTATGCCTCTGAAATCAAAACAATGGAACCATTATCAGAGAAAGAAATATTAGAACCATTTTCCTTATTAACTTTTTTATTAGAGGATATTTAGCTGTCTAATCATCTTTCCTTTTCCTTCATCTAATCAAAGCATTTTTGAAAAGGATCCTTATTAGAAATAACAGATCTTCCCAAGGGTCAGGAGGCACTTTAAGGTGGTTTTTTTTCCCTTAAATAATAAATTTAAATGTTGGTTGGAAAGAAGGAGGGGTTAGAATTCCAAAGGAAGTCAATGAAGTTCAGTTCTGAATGAAGTTTCTTCCCAGAAAGTCCAATACTTGTTGTGTGAAGGTAGCATTTCTTCCATAGCCAGCTCTTCCTGATATAGTCACTGAATATTTGGTGTTGGAAAAAAAAGTCAGTGTTCTTATATTTGGTTCCCAAAGTAGTTTGAATGTCTGTGTACATCTTCTTCCTTAGTTAAGCTGGTAAACTGCATTGAAAAAAAAACCCACAGAGGGATGTAAATCTTATTTCAGCAAACACCACCATGGAAATTACCT
>VWZO01021051.1:84938-96298 GCA_013396975.1 Bucco capensis | reverse complement strand
AATCCATCTGCTGCCAGCAGACCTGGTGCCACATAAACTACTCCACGTTCAAAGAACCCAAAATTCCAATGGTGGCATCAGGTTCTAAGTCAACACAATGAAGTAAAACCTCCTCAGGCTTTTCTGTATTTTGTTCTAAAGGTGATAACACAAGAGTCTGGGTTTTTCTGTGGAAAAGCTGACAGCATTTTTCCATGTGGAGGGCTCTCATTGGCAATGTTTTCTGCTAAGGACAACATAAACACTTGAGTTATGAAGCACATCCCTTCCTTCAGGCACTTCCAAGTAATCATTTGTCCTGTACATTACTGTGTTTAAATCTGTCTTTATGAGTTTTACAGCTGGGCAGGAACAGGAGGTGGAGGATGATGGACACCCAGAGCCAGAGCAGAGAAGGAAATGATCAGGTTGTAGTCCAAGCAGACCTAGATACGTGTTTCTCTCTGGAAACCACTAGAATGAATCAAAGACCAGATTTACTCACATACACTTGAGTGTTCCCCTCCTGAAACTTCAGAAGAGATTTCAGAATAGTTCTTTGTTCTCTCCCTGAGCACCAGGCAGTACTCCTGCCAGTCTTTCTGCAGCCAGGAGTCACTGCCAAGTCATAGGCACAATGTTATGCATAGGACATAACTTTGCTACCACTTGATGCAGCAGCAAAGAGCTAACAACCTTCCCTGTTTTATACAGCTGCTTCCATGGATTTAGATTTTACAGTGAACTTCAGAAAAACAGCAATAGAGTCAGTGGCAGAGTTAAAATGCAGACATGGATATCTAGATTTCTGGATGGTCAAGATGGAGCAAGTACAAACACTGTCTATTCCTCCAGCTAAATCAAAACTCCAGTCAGACTCCTTTCAGCTCTTACAGCTGTGCCTCCCAGAACAATGTTATTGTATGACAACCTCAGCTTTTCCATCTTCATGTTTAAAATGGGAATCCTGGCAATATGTGCCTGTGGATCACTACATCAGGATGCAGGGGAACAGGCTCACTCTAAGATCTCTTGGTATGGAAGAGAACATCACGGTTTGAAGTTAGAAATACAGAATCATAAAAACATAGAATCATTATGGTTGGCAAAGACCTCTGAGATCATGAAGTCCAACCATCCACCCAGCACTCCCAAGCTCAGCACTAAACCATGTCCCAGGCACCACATCTACATGTTTTTTGAACTCTTCCAGGTTCCACCTTCCAGATTCCACCACTGCCCTGGGCAGCCTGGGCCAATGCCTGAGAACCCTCTCAATTGGAGAAATTCTTCCTAAGACCTTCCCTTGGTGCAACCTGAAGCAGTTTTCTTTAGCCCTATCACTCGTTACCTGAGAGAAGAGACCAACCCCCACATTACTACCACCTCCTTTCAGGTAGTTGTAGAGAGCTCCCTAGCATCATTTTCTGTTAAATCAGGAAAGTTCATCTCTGTGTGCATTCAAGCAGCTGGAAGGCAATAAAGTGAGAAATCCACACATTTTCATCCCACCCTATCTATGATGCTGGGAGTCATGAGTATCCCTTGATCAAGCCATACACAGGATGAGATACCAGGGGACTGATTCTCACCCTTTGATCCCTTGTTTTCATTTTAATTGAAAAGAGCAGTGTATTTGCCAAGCAAGAGCAGAAGGAGATTTTCCACTGGCACACACACAGCAGAGATCTCATTGGCTCTGACAGGGACTTGTCAGCTTTCCTTATCTGTCAGTCATATCCAGGTGGATTTGCATAGAGCTGTTAATTTTGCACACAGTAACAGGTGAAATCTGAAACTTTACAAAAATCCTATAAAGAAAAGAGCACTTCTATCTGAAGCATAAGTTTCACAAACCCTACCAGTCCCATTTGCAGCTGAAACACTGGCAGTTGGGACTTTGTTGTTTTCTCTCTCTCTCTTCTAGTGACATTAACCAATCTGTGTTCTAATCTACTGGGTATTGAGGAAATGAAACAAAAAAAAGAGTTGAAGGGCTTCTGGTGTATTTGAACTTGTCTGAGGCAAGGGCTTGTGCTGTGAAGCAGTCAGGAAGCCAAGAGCTCTCTCCCAGTGCATGCACTTTGCCATGGAGGCGACTGTGTCATTCTTTGAAGCAGGCTCTGTTTTGATAGGCAAAACACCAGAGGATGATGTAAACCTCTCAGGGTGATTACTTGGGCTCTGTGTCCCACTTATTCTCAAATAATGCCTTGAAAAATCTGTAGAGCTGCTGCTCTTTTTTCTGTCAGCAATGCAAACATGAGATGTCACTGGTCGCAGAGGAACCAAATCAGAGTACAGGCCCGGCACCAGGGAAAAGCTCCCTGTGTTTTCTTGTCCTCAGCACAATCCCTTCTCTCTTTTTTCCTGGGAAGGTTTTCAGATAAAAGTTCCAGCTTGGTGCTCTGTATGCAAGATCTAGACAACACAGTGTGCAGTTTGTCTTGGTCTGACACTGTGAGGTCAGTGCACTCCCCAAGGTGTTGGTGGTCCTCAGGGTTCCCACCCCCGTGGAGCTGACAAGCCAGGCTTCTGGCTGGGCTTTGTAGCTGCTAAAGCATACCCAGGAGTAGCAGTGATGCTGCATGCTTTCCCCCAGCATCTCAGGCAGCTGGATCCATGCAGGTACAGAAGCCAGGAATGCTTCTCAGCAGCCCTGTACAGAAGCCCTATTGCAGGAGTCTGAGGATTTTGACAGTCACATAAGGAAGCTCTTGGTGTTCTTCCCATTTTGATAATGACAACAAGAAAAAAAGATAAATTGCAATGGGCATGAAAACCATCATGTGTCATCAACTTCTAATCTTTGTCTCTTCACCCTGTAAATCGCTGATTCCTCAGAAACCCTTCCTATGCCCACCCACCATTCCCATTCCCAGGAAAAAGCCTCCAGATTCCCAGCACTCTTGTGGCAATGTACCAAGATCAAACTAACAATCTGAGAATTTTTCCATGTTCCCCAAACTGTTCACAATGTGACAATTGCTGTATGTAAACAGAACAACATCATATTCATGCTGAAATGCTAGGCTTATTGCTTATTTATCTTCTTTGATTCTGTACACACTCCAAAATTACATTAGCTGTGGCAGGATCTGAGCTTCTTGCAGTGATGCATTAAGAAGGGTCTCTCTCTTCCAGCAGCAGAAAATATGCAGGAGAAGGTAATCTAGAACTAAACAGAGAATGTGGGGGACCACTCTGGTCCATGCCACCCATCAATGGGAGCACAGCTGATGCCAGCTCTTCAAAAACCCTTTCTTCTGCCAGTAATCTTCTGGAAAATCACTGCCTTTACCTTTCAGCAAATAGCCTTCATCTATATGTTGCTCTGGTCCAGATAAAGTAATTTTGGTCACATTAGCAAAGCACTAGGACCATACAGCAAGAAGGCTGATCAGAACTGTTTGCATGTCAGCAGACTGGCATGAAGATATTGAATAGCAGAGGAGAGAGAATTGATCCTTAAGGGAATTGAAAAATGCAAGGTCCCACAGCAAAAGCATAGTTATCTACCTCTAGTAGTTACTGGCATCTTTCTAGGAGGGACCTGGCCCCCTGCTGACACTGTCAAGTCAGAATCTTCAGGTCAAGAGTGTAAAATGGAAGGATCCAGGAGGATGGAAATAGATGGCTGCTTTCCATCTATTGACAAGGAGAGATCATCCATCAACGCCACTAAAGTGGCTTCAGTTCAGTGTCCTGGCCTCAATCCAAACTGTGCCACCTCTCCTGCTAGTTAACATCCCTGTTCCATGTAAATACGCACAACATAGCTCACCTTCCCATTAGATACTGACCTGGGCAAAGGGACATCAATCTGATCCTGCAGGATGCCTACAGTCAATGCATACTCTGTGTTTCTGCCTCATTTTTCACACAGAAGTGCTAATCCCGGATCTTCATTCGCGAAGCCTAGCCATGGTGATGAGATGTGCTAACAGCTTAGTTCAGAGGAAACATTTCTCACAGTTCTAGAATGAAATGGAAATGCTCTGTTGGAAATAAACACAAAATTATCCAGTAAGTGAATGCCAAGGCTGAAATCCCTGTAAGCACCCTTAGGTAATTCCTTACAAAAAGAGAGATCCATTATGCCCTAACCTGTACTTTGTCACCAGTGTTGTTCCACTGTCAAGGTAAAGCACTGAGGAATGTCCACAGACTTGTTATGACATTAATCATATTAAACAAGGCATGTGAATAACATCAATAATTAAACTGTAGGGATCAAAGACACAGGAAGCATTTACATTTTGGAAGACCATAAAGTTGTATGTTTTGCTTAGAAATCACACAGATTGTGTCAATTTGTGAGATAGGTACTGCATACATATCCTTCCTAAAATGTAGCCCTGTCCCAGGCAGAACTTGCCTGCATCTCCAATGAAGAGTCAGAGCTCTCAAGGTACTAAAAACTTGACCCTGGTACACAGTGGTATACCCTCTCCAGGCTCTAATGAAGTTTAAACAGTCCAAATGTATCCTCCTAGCATCCACCTCTCATATGGCTACCAGAAAAATGCCACCAAAGAGCCAGGCTAAAGAATTTTTGGACTCCTGGTACAGAATTCTAATGCCTCCCAAACTGCTGCTCCACCACTGGGAATACTGGTGGGCTTGGCAAGAATCACCAGTTGTAACATTTCTGCAGGGAGGAAAGAGGCTTTTCTCCCCAAAAGGGTTTTGCATTTGTATGTGGGAAGTCTGAATGGTGAGGTGAAGATTCCAACCCCAATCTGAGATTGCTTAGGAGGGCCAGGGAGCTCAGGTTTGGGCTTAGCAAAATCAGAAAATGATACTGTGCCATCCTAGCCAGACCCTGAGGACAACTAACTGCTTCAGGACTTCTCAGTNAGGGATTTCAGCCTTCCTTCATATGACTTCCCCTCCAAGCCTTTAACCATCTTCAGCCCTTGGATCTAACTGGAGAACATTTTGAATAAACCTTCAGCTATTGAATACATCAAAATAACTGTCCAAATATGGGACCTCTAGCTTCCAGTCATAGAGGTGATCACCAAATATGACTGAAAAGTGCTTTGCATATTCTGCTTTCCAGATAAGTCCGTGACTGAACCCATCTTGTTCAAACAATGATTTGGGAACCAGGTGAGACCCTTACTAACAGGGCATGGGGCACGAACCACCTGCACAGTTCTGCACTTAGACATGCCCCTAGGAAAGCTACTACTGAAACAGGAAGGGTCAATAACTTCCCTACAGGCATGTGTCTGATTTGGGAAGATGCTGATTGTTGCTCCAAGATTTGGCACCTTCAGCAGCTGCGTGTTCTGCAGTGGCCTCCTGTCACCAAAGCTTTCTTCTTTTCCTTACTATTCAAAATAATTTGGAATGCACAGAGCAGTCACTAGCAATATTCCAAAGACAGTAGTATCTTCCTTGGTTTTCCAGTGCTTAAAAAACACACAAATTATGCTGATGTGGTGATTGCAGCTGCCTTTGAGCCACAGGTCAGACAGACCTGCTCAGTGGAGTCACTGCTCTCTGGCTCCCCAGCTTCAAGGACACTACTAACAATCTTTCTTCTCTGAGGTTAAGCTGGCCTACTGCCACTGTAAACACAAAATCTCACTTACATGGTTGAAAGATTGAATATCTGATTAAAATTTCTGGCTGTTAATTTGTTGAACTTGGCCATGGAGGTAAATTTGAACTCCATGGTACTCAATTTTGTGTGCTCATGAGTAAGGGGAGAGGAGAAGAGGATGTTGTATTCCAAGGAACAGCAAGGAAGTCACATTCCAGCTGAAAATCAAGTTGAAGAACGACTCAGCCATGTCTAAAACAAGAGGTGAACTGAATTTAGGCAGGTTGTCCTCCTTGGAGCAGCCTCTGCAGGAATGGGGCTCCACGCAACCAAACCAGGGTGTGAAGTCACTTTTGAGATCAGTACCCACTTAGAGCACCACAGCTGGAAAACCTTGCTAGAGGCAGAGGTTAGGAACAAGAATTCACCTGAGGCTGATTTCACAAGGGATATCAGTGGGCTGGATCAGGAACTTCTCAGCCTCGATGAGTAACTCAAACAGCTGTATGAGTCCTGGTTGAGCACACTTAGGTACATCTCACGGGGGTTTCTGGGAGCAGGCATCTCAGTCTCCCCACCCCTATTTCTCCAGGAGTTGTCCTTAGTAAGGGATCAGGGCAGCCTGTTCCCTTGGGCAGAGCCCTTGAAAGGGACTTCAGATTGAGGGTATCATAAAATGCAAAGAATGGAGTTTGATTTTTCACATTCTAGGGTCCAGGCAACTGCTCTGAACAACTGCTCTGAACAATTTCATTATTTCAGAAAGAGCAGGCAGATCCTTCCTAACTGCAAATCCACCCCTTAGCAAATGTCATGAGCTCTTAAAGCTCTGCAAAAGAAAAGTTATTCAAATATTTTTTTGTAACAGGAAATGTTAGGGAACTTTACTATAGGAAGTTCTGGTCCTCTTATATTAACTGTTTATTGTTGTGGCTTAATTTGACACAATGGTTTCAGCATCATACTCCCTCCTTGAAGCTGTTCTTATAGTCTAGGAGCCTCAAGCAAGCATATTTCCCCAACAGGGAGTTCCCATTGTGGACATCCTAGGAAACTAAAAGGCAAGCTTTTGCTGTGGAGACCCCAGATGAGTATTCTGCTGCTTGGGTGAATATTCATCAGCCAATCTTGGAGACTTCCATTCATAAAAGGCTTTTTTTCCCCTCTTTTATTGGTCCACATTCTTTCACAAGGGTGTCTACAGTCATCCCAGCAATTGCCATACCCCAGCAAGGCTGGACAAGCCTGGTCTTCTTTCTGTCCCAGGGATGAAAAAGGCCTTGGACTGTTCTGAGCTTGGAGCTCTCTGCACAGGGAGGGGAAAACCTGGAGTGCAGATAGAGAGAGAGCAGAGAAACAGACTCAGCACCACACTCGGGAGCAAAATATGCAACTTGAAAATGTCCTGGCTGGAAGGCAGCCATTTACCTTTAAGATTATTTAAAGTATGTTAACTACAGACCAAGAGAACACATTGTAAACAAAACATAATAACTCTCTAATAGAGGAGAGAGGTTTTTTATTTACCTACCAGAGACATTTGATTATCAAGCAGAATTGCCTTGTGAGAAGAAAAGCACTCCATCCCCTCCCAGCCTGGAGTGCCAGCATACCACATCCAGCTTTCATGTGGTTGGTATCTGTCTAGAGGTCACTTAAAAGGGAACTTTTCTCCAGAAATGCATTCATATAAACAGAAGTTTTAATGCCTTCTGTGTGAAATGCAGGAGTCTTGAATGCCTGTAGTCTTGAAAGTTCTTGTAGGTTTTTTAGCAAGATTAAAGGGTCAATTCCACTTGGAATACTTCCACTCTGCCTACTTTAATTCTCCTGAAATTTCAGCTGTACATTGTGTTCTCCTTGGCTTTTGCCCTAAGGTGTCAGCAGTACCTGTAGGTACTCCTCACCTCAGCCCTCTCCACCCTGCTCTGCCTCTTCTCACACCATCACTGGCTCACAGAATGACAGAATTGTCAGGATTGGATGGGACCTTAAAGCTCATCTAGTTCCACACCCCCTGCCATGGGCAGGGACACCTCCCAATAGATGAGGTTGCTCTGAGCCCCAGCCAGCGTGGCCTTCAAAACTTCCAGGGATGGGGCTTCCACCACCTCTCTGGGCAACCTGGGCCAGTGGCTCACCACACTCATGGGGAAGAATTTCCTAATGTTTAATCTACATCTCCCCTCCTCAAGCTTATATCCATTCCCCCTAGTCCTATCACTGCCTGACATCCTCACAAGTCCTTCCCCAGTCCTCTTGTAGCCCCTGCAGGTACTGGAAGGCCACAAGAAGGTCTCCTTGGAGCCTTCTCTTCTCCAGACTGAACAAGCCCGCCTCTCTCAGCCTGTCCTCATAGGAGAGGTGCTCCAGCTCCTTGTGGACCAGTTAATGGGGACTTAGCCAGGCCTGGTGCACTGGTGCACACCAAACGAGGACATTTTGCTGTTATTTAGTTTAAGGTAGACAGGGAAGAAATGTGCTGTACAGGTAGGAAGGGCTATTCCTGTTAGCATCAACAAGGAATAGTTGCAGCTAATGCCTTCCTTTTCATCTAACATTATTGGTGACAAAAGAATTCCAATTAGAAATATAAACAGGTCTTTCACTTTTAGTTTTATACTTATCTACCACATGTGTTTGTAATAATCTTCCTTCTTGCCAACACCATCTTGTAAATGAGATCCATATCTCAAGGGTTTATCCTGGTTAAATAAACTGAATTCAATAAAACCCATCTTCTGCTATTCCACATGTGAGAGTTATTACTACACTAACATGCTACTGTTGCTTCTGTTACCTAGTATTACAGATGCATTAACTTCTCTCCTTTGCTTGAGTTATGCTCCACTGCATATCTAAGATAAGAAAATGGAGTGCCTGGAGTCTGTTCAGTGTTATCATATAACAAACAGTGACTTTTTTATTGAAGGAGCTACATGAGCAGTGCGCATTTTATTGAAACTAATTCAGAGGGGGGAAAAAATAAAACCACAAACCTAAAAGGTAAATTTTGGACTAAACCCAAAGTAAGTCACAATGTTACTTGCCCCTTTTCCCTTACCTCCTCTTTGCCTTGGGACAGGGTCTCGCAGGACCTAATAACATTTTGTTGCAGTCAGAGCCCAAAAGTGGCAGCAGAGCATTCTATCTGCACCCAGTAAAGTTGCCATCAGCATTTCCTACACCCCAAAATTCACTTATTTATCAGCCTCTTTGCTTTGAGTACCTCTGGGGTGTCTGCAAGATGGCCTCAGCTCAGCACAAACCTCAAAACAAGCAGTTATGTTTGAGCTACACTGGATTTCTAGGTTTTGATTTGGTTTGTTTTTTTCTGGATGACTTCTTCTGTCTGTCCAGCTGGAACTTCCTGCCTTGTTCCTGCAAAACCATCTGATCCACTGTGAGACACTGAGCACCCAGTGGGTCTTCCTGCCAGCATCTCTTTCTAAGAAGCAGCCCCAGGCCATCCACTTATCCAAGCAAAGCTAAATACTCATTAAAAAGCCACTGCATTTCCTCCAGAATCCTTCCATTGTTGTTTTGGAAGGAGTGCTGTGGACATCTGTGTCTTCTTCTAGAATTAGGGCACACACTTCTTATGGAGAAGGATGCCAGAAGAAGAGAACTGAGATCAGTTACCACCACTCTCCCTGGGTTCCTATGGCCAAGCCTCCCTTCATCTCCATTTCTCTCTGCTTTTTTTTTTTTTTTTGAGTCTCTTTTTCCTGTTGCCTCCCCAGCAAAGATTCTGCTGCTTTGTATCCCAACCATCAGATGGAGACCTTCAGTTCAGTTTGAGGGAGCACAGGCAGGCTGAAGGCACCACCCTCAGATGCACAACTGTTTTGGTTGGTAGTGAGAGCTTGATGTCCAGAAGGACCTCAAATGATGAACTAGAGAGACCAAACCAAGGCTCTCTTGAGGTGGCCACAAGGCAACTCTTGGCTCCTCAACAAAATCATCAGAAGGGCACTGTAAGCAGCAACTCTTCTTTTGCAATATTTACAGCACGTGCAGGCCTCTCAGGGAAGATTTCTGGGAGTAGAGCCAAAATTCAGAACTAAAAGCCAACAAAAGGAAGATTTACACCTCCCTGGAGGAGATAACCAATAAGATTTCAAGGTGAATTTTGAGACTTTGGCTGCTGAACTACATTTCTTAGATTTTTCTCTTTAATTTTAATGAAGTGAACTAATGCTTTTGTTTACTTAAGTGAAGACTAATAATAACAGAAACAAATACCAAAGCAGCATCTTTTCTGAACATCCAGGCCTGGTTTCAGGGTTTCATCTCCAGCTACTCCTATTGCATTTTATTTGCAAAAGCACATCTTGGGGGTGGGCTCAGGGACACTGCTTAAACTGCAGAGTATAGAGCCTTCGCCCCAGAGAATTTGCATTTTGCATTTGTAACTCTGAAGAGTAAACATGAAATGACCAGAAAACATTCTCCAGGAGCTGTGTCAACAGCAAAGGCTTCCTACATATAGGCCATGCAATGTTTTAGGAAAGGTTCAGTGGATGCTTTTTGAGTTATATTGCTCTGAATCACTGGATCAAGCCATACCTTTCTGGCAATGCTTAGAAGCTTTTAAGTGGAATTTTCATCCAGGCTCAAAATTCTGTTGTTAGAGGAGCTGAGATCTAGCAGGCATCACTGTACTCTGCCACTGCTGTCCTCCAAGATGCTGCTCTGGATTTCAGTGTAAGAGATTTGGATCCATGGCTGGGGCTGAAAACCAAAGTGACCTGAAGGCAGTGTACTAAATAACACTCTCCTTTGCTTGAAGTTAGTACTTGCTAGGTTGGTTGGATGCTAGATCTCAAGCTGGGAGTGGCAGGGATCAGTCCGTCACCGTATGTCTTACTGCAGTGATGTTTCAGTACCATGGTTCTCCCTGGTGCAGCGTGCGGAGTGAGTTGCTGTCTTATTCTGGAGATTTTAAGAGGAGTTAATGTAATGACTGTGAAGTCAAAAGGGTACCTGGTGCATTCCTTGTGCTCGCTTTTGTGGAAAGTAAGTGTGATTATAGAAACAAACTGGGCTAGATTTCTTGATGTAGTGTCTTGGTTTGGTAAGCNGTGGATGGAGTTGGATGAGTGAAGAGAAGAAGTTCCCGGTCTAGATGGAGGGCTGAGTACCGTGTGGTATTCAAGATGGGAGGGGGCCACGTGGCAGAGTCCCAATCCCAGGATGAGGTGAAGAGAAAAAGAGAGGAGTGGCTTGTCCTGGGCTGGTGCTAAAGAGGGGTGAAGTATCATGAGATTCCCCAGAGTTCCCTGCGGGTGTGACTCCCAGGGTTCTTTGTGCTGAAAAGGCCTTTCCCTCCCTCTTNGTTTCAGTACCATGGTTCTCCCTGGTGCAGCGTGCGGAGTGAGTTGCTGTCTTATTCTGGAGATTTTAAGAGGAGTTAATGTAATGACTGTGAAGTCAAAAGGGTACCTGGTGCATTCCTTGTGCTCGCTTTTGTGGAAAGTAAGTGTGATTATAGAAACAAACTGGGCTAGATTTCTTGATGTAGTGTCTTGGTTTGGTAAGCCAATTTTTAGGAAAGACCCAGGTAAGGAGCCTCCCCCTCCCAGGACAAAGGAAGAAATGTGAATAAAAACACATGCACAGCCGAGGCAAAAGTGATAAAGAATAACTGTAACAGATAAATATATCTATAACAGTGAAAATACAGAAATAGAATAAGAAATAGGAAAGAAATAGGTAAGAAATCTTCCTGGTCCCTCCCCCCTCACCATACCATGAGGTTTGTCCCCCTTGCCCCCCCCCCCCCCCCCCCCACACCCCGGGGGGAGGGAAAGAGGGGGGAGGCGGG
>VWZO01021051.1:37399-84837 GCA_013396975.1 Bucco capensis | reverse complement strand
CGGTCTAGATGGAGGGCTGAGTACCGTGTGGTATTCAAGATGGGAGGGGGCCACGTGGCAGAGTCCCAATCCCAGGATGAGGTGAAGAGAAAAAGAGAGGAGTGGCTTGTCCTGGGCTGGTGCTAAAGAGGGGTGAAGTATCATGAGATTCCCCAGAGTTCCCTGCGGGTGTGACTCCCAGGGTTCTTTGTGCTGAAAAGTCCTTTCCCTCACTCTTTTGTCTGGCTGATTTGCACATGAAAGCTACTTCCAAACGCCGACTCAGTGGGTGCTGGGACTGGAGCTGTCAGCGCTGCGGGAGTGCAGGCTGGGCTGTAAGCATGCTGCTGCTGCAGGGTGTGCCCCCTGCCCCGGCCCAGCCCAGGCAGGGCCTCCCAGGTGCCTATGCTCTAGCCTCATCCCACACCCACCACAGCTGTTGCCACAGCTACAGTGTCAGTCTGCTGGGGGAGGGGGCTGGCCACCCAGCAGTAGAGCAGTTTAGAAACAAACACATTTAGGGGGGGAAGGAGGAGGATGCAAGGTGGATACAAATATCTTCCTGTTTCACGTACCCTGTAACATGCAGTCTAACATCTCTCTGATGCTGAGTTTTAACTTTGGTCCCGGGATCACTCTAGGTGGTGATTCTGGGAAGCTGGAACCCGTTCTTTCCAGGGTAGTGGATCAGTGATGACATCAAGGTTTCTCCTCAGCACCAGTGATGTACTTGTCCTGACAGCAGTTAAGTCTGTGTCTGTACTAAACCAAACTGCCTGGTTTGGGCTTTAGAGACCAGAATGTTCTAATGATAGATACCTTGTCAAGTCCTCTCAGCCTCCAAACCAGAGTGGTTGCATGTTCTGGCCAGTGTCTGAGCTCCACACTTCTGAGCCATGCTCAGTCCCAGTCCCCATCCTGCTGAGCCCCATGACACCTGTGCTAGTGTGTTCTAGAATCATACCCATGGACACAGGTTGTGGAGGTTCCACACCTGTATGTCTGTTAAAACTGACAGTTGGAAGTTGAGCTGGCAGCGTGCTCCTGCTCTGCTTTGTTCCTCCTGACTGGCTCTGACAAGACTGTTGCTACTAATCTTCGCCGTTTGGCCAGACTGCAAGTAGCTGGGAAATTATATTTTGGGGAAGAAAGGATGAGCTCCTCCAACAGGGATTAGATGGTGATATCCAAGGAGAGTCAGTACTGTGGTTTACAAATATCTGTCCTGCTTTGGACTCAGTTACATTCAAAGGGTAAGAACTTACAGTGAATTTATGATGAGTGTTTGGTTAATGCCCACTGCCAAGATAGTTGAGTAGTTGGATACGGGGAGCCCATATAGTAGTATGGCTTTAGTAGAGTCTTCCAATGGAATCATTAGGTTATCTGCTGGGACACAAAAGCAATATATCCCATTTTAAGGATCTTCTAGCATTTCTAGTGTTTCTTGATGTTATAGCAGTGCAGGGGGACCTGGCAACTGTCATTGCAACTGCTGCTCCCCCTGGGTTGCACAGACTCGTTACTTGTCTACGCTGTGGGAGTTTGTGAATCACCTGGTGTTTTTGTTTCTGTCATTTGAAATCCTCGTGCTCCTCCTAGCCAGACCAAATCTCCTGCTGGATGCAGAGACCCCAGGATCTTGCCAGGGGACTGTAATTGGCAAAAACCTCCTACAAATCACATAACTGTTAAAAGTTACTGGGTTATCATTCGCTCCTTGAAGTGCACCTATGCCTAACACTCTTAACTTTAGATTCCTATTCACTGAAGTGTCATGGGCAAAAGGCAATGTGGCATTTTCCCCATCTCTTGAAACTGGTGCTCTGAAAACCCCTCACGAAATGTAAGCAACAAGCCTGTTTATTCTGTGCCTCTTGCTTTGTTTTGTTTCTCACAGGTTAGTTTTCTTTCTTAAAACTATTTTAAATAAAGAGCTCAGTGACAAAGCAGGAAGATGGAGAGGAATGTGTTGGAGGGACTTGTCTGCATCCCGACAGCAGATATAGTGAATGCCTTAAAGTGGAAAGACGGCTTTGGTACCTTGCCTGGTAGCAACTTACAGGTAACAAACCAAGGAGCACAAGATACTAATGGCTACTATGTCTTTGGCAGCCCAGAGTGTTTGCAATATATTCTACACTTCGCAAAAGATAGTTGTGCAGAGAAAACACTTTGTTTTAAGCAACTGGGTTGGCATTACTAGTGAAGTGGTGCAATTTTAGTTGTGTTGGGTGTTTCTCCTTTATATTGTTACTTCTTTTTAATGCTTTTTTGTGTACATTCAGACATTTCTTTTTTTATGCCACACTTAGCTGTTCCTCAGGGAATCCTATTCCTTCCTGTGCCCCTTGCGAGTGCTTTTACTTCTACTTACTTGCTTTCTTCTCTTACTTGCAGTTCTATGTAAATGAGTCGGGACAGCTAGAATTCTGTACTGAAGCTGAAGCAGAAGCCGTAAGAGCTCTTCTAGCCTTAGGGGCCAGCAAAACCAGCTCTGCTTCTGCTGATGTCAACACTTCTGCTGATGTCAATGCTTCTGCTGATGTCAACACTTCTGCTGATGTCAATGCTTCTGCTGCCTCTAGCCCACCTTTGAAGGTGAGCTTTTTGCTATGGAAGAAAATCTACAGTTTCTAGAACCAGAAACAGACCATGTAGGCTCCAGCCCTCCCTTGGTGGTTCCCCTCCCAAGCTGAGCAGCTTTCCTCACACACTCACATCCCGGTTCAGTGATTTCATCCTTGGATGCCTCTCGAGCCATTGGGTGAATACCATCTGGTCCTGGTGATTTGGCATTATTCACTGTGCATATGGAGCCCATAACCTGTTCCACCAGCACTTCGATTAGAGATATGTCCTCTGATGAGTCTCCCATAAATAAAGATCCCATTGTGAGAACCTTCTCAGACTTTTCTGCACCTCCTTTTTCAGATCAAGCCCTGCATTCCTGATCTTAAACAATAATATATTGCACTTATGCAAGGCTTTTAGCAACAAAGGCTCCTAAATTTTGGTTAAACATATGCACAACAATGAATTCCATTGTGGAGGAAAAGAAGGTTTGTGAAAATAATGGCTAAAGTCATCTTCTTACCAAATGTCTAAGTCTACCTACCAAAAAAGTTACAGTGATTTGGTGATGTTGGTGATTTTATCTTGTATAGATGTCATGGACCAAACAATGCCTGTGCTGTGTGCAGGCTGTAGGATCAGTCAGCCTAGGACACAGGCTTTGTAAAGCTGACAGGATCACAGTGATTTAGAGGTTAGGTTAAGCTTTACTTACCTACTTTAATTTGCTCGATTTACAGCCCTCTGTGGAGCAGAACTGTGACAACAGCTAAGCTGATACTCGGCCATTAAAGTGTCAAGAAAAGCCCTGCCTTGGAGTGGAAACAGAAGAGAAAAGAATAAAAGAAAAAAGAAAAAAGAAAAAAAAGGGGGGAAGAAAAAATGAAAATGAAAAGAAAAAGGAGAGGGGAGGGGAAGGGGAGGGGAGGGGAGAAAATGAAATAGTGAATTCTAGTGAAGACAAAGCGTTTTTGTGGTGTTTTTTTGCTACTAAAACATCAGGTGAAAATTATGAAGTGTTTAAAATTGAAACAACACTTGCTGTTGTTTGCTCTTTCAATTAGGAGTATCATCAGTCATGATCTGATTTCCACCCCAAGCCATCAGTATTAACCAGTCACACACATGGGATCAGTAGTCCTANATGGTTTAGCTGATGCTGTATTGTTGGGTCATAGGCTGCACTTGGTGATCCTGGGGGTCTTTTCCAGCCTTGGTGATTGTGTGATTCTGTGAAACTAAACTATATGACTGAGAGATTGTCCAGATGTTCCTTGAACTCTGACAGGTTTGAGGCTCTGACCACTACCTTGGAGAGCCTGGCTTTCCCAAAGAAGTGTGGAAATGCTCTGGAGTGGTAAAGACAGCAGCGTTAGACAGCTCTTGGTCACCCATCCAGAGGTTTCTGAATTGCTCTGAAACTTCATGATACTTGCTTCCTCATTTCATGAGGAAGTGTCAGTGATGGGCAAGATCTAACACAGTTTGTAAGAACAACCCTCTTGAAATGTTCTTTGTTGTTAAAACTGATAAAGTCACAGGAAACAGCAAGGTAGCTGCTAAGGAAAACGCAAATTTGTACCAAAATGCTACTTTTTATTCACTTAGGGAGGTGAGTTGATTTGAAACAGGTTTGGGTTTGGGGTTTTGTTTGGGTTTATTTGAGGAATATTTTGCAATGAGAGATTCTGTAAGTGTTACTGAGAGATCCATGAGTATTTGTGTACATACTGTAAGACCTGTGCACAAAGAAATGGTGAAAATTAGATTATTTCCCAAGATTTACTCAGAGCTAAAATCACATCTCTTGACAGGACAAAAGTTTCTGTCTGTTGCCAACACCGAACACTGCCAATCATAGTGATTCCTTCAAATAACATAGAAATTAAAGCTTTGCTCAAAGAACAGGTTTTACTTTGTGGCAAATAACACCTCCACTATTGTAATATTTCAAAATATTTCCAATATCTCTTGCTCACTAAACAGATGAGAGGGGAATAGCCTGATGTCTGCTGAACTGCTTTCAGTGAGGCAATGAGGCTGCATTGAAATATTAATTAAATATTGCATTAAAATATTGAATACAAGCAAAGGACATGCTATAGTCACACAGGTCCTTGGCTCCATGTCACTGCTTGCTCTGATGTTGCTTACCAGATACCTCTCTGACCATAAGGGATGCTAATTGAGTTGCAGAGAGCTGGTGGTCTTCTGTACTGCACAGGGTAGTCATGTATCGTTCAGATGAGTTAGCATTTGGTCTGGAAGGTCGTGAAACACAACATTTCAACACTTCTCCTCCTCCACCAAGGGAGTGTCAGATTTACATATGGAAAATCTAAGGAATGTCCTCCCAAAGATAACTATCTCTGTAATCTGCCATTGGAAGGATCTTCAGACCTTTCCCAGCTATGAGACATTACTTTGTGTATTAGGTGAGCATTTCCCACTTCATTTTGTGATGTTTGAGGGGAATGGAGAGACATTTAAGTGACTGAATGCTCATAGAATCATTTGGGTTTGAAGAGATCTCTCAGATCATCAAGATGATGCCTCAACCACCGAGTCGTTGGTATGGGTATGGTGAACTACCCTGAAGGCCAGTGAAGCTCTAACCTGACTGCTAGCGATGTCCAAGTGTGGTAACATAAACCTTGGCTGGTGACATTTGTGTGACCTGGTGCCAGAAATACACCCACCACCAAGGTGCTCTCCAAAGTCTCCCCAGAGTCCATCCCCAGGGAACACAATGGTACTGATGTCTGTCCAGGGAAATATCCTAGTTAGACAGCTCAGGTGTGAGGAGCAGAGCACATGGCCACACTGGACCCAATGAAGCTAAGCAAGCTGTGTACTCTGTCTGCTCCATCCTGGCCAGTCTTGGTGTCTGTAGGATCATCTCCTTGGCAGTGCATTGCCCCATGTCATGGTATTTCCCAAAGAGCTGCAGCCCCCTGCAGTGCTGTATAAATAATAAACATCTTAACCTGCCCAGGACAAAGCAAGTGTTTTAATTTCAGACTCTAACTTGAGATTAGAAAATAAACATGAGCTGCTGGGGAGTTCAGTAAACGCACTCATGAGCTGAAGGTGGAGTGGAGGAGGGGCAGCAGCATCTGAAAAACTTCCATTCAGTGGGAATTGAATAGAAAACCAAATAAAGGAGTTACACTGCACATGAAAATGTCTAGGAGACAATACTAAAACTATCCAGATATCACTGTGCATACCAGGAGTACATCCTGACATACAGAATTCCACTTTCTATTTCTAACTTATCAACTCCAACTATCAAAATACAAGAATACTGATTCAAGCAAAAGAAGAGAACTTCCCTGCCTTTCACACCATCTCCATCTTCCCCTAGGAATTGATTATTTGAAGCCTGGTGCTGAGGAGAGATCTGATTGATGATGCTGTGGCAGTGGCAGGTTTCTAGGAGGAACTGCAGATTTATGTCCTTGGATAGGGAGTGTGATGCAAGTGCTCTGGCTGGGTGACAATACACAGTTGTAGAAGGGTTTGGGTTGGAAAGAAGTGTTAAAGATCATGAAGTCCAACCCTCCTGCAGTCAGCAGGGACATTTTAACTAGACCAGGTTGCTCAGAGCCTCCTCCAACCTGACCTGGAATGGTTCCAGGAATGGGGCATCTACCACCTCTCTGGGAAACTTGGGCCAGAGTCTCACCACCCTCAGTGTAAAAAAATTCTTCCTTATCTCTAGTCTTAATCTAACCTCCTTTAGTTCAAAACCTTGTCTTGTCCCTAAAAAAGTCTGTCTCCATCTTTCCTGTAGTCCCCTTTAAGCCCTGCAAGGCTGCAATAAGGTCTTCCTGGAGCCTTCTCTTCTCCAGGCTGAACAATCCCAGCTCTCTCATCCTGTTCTCACAACAGAGATGCTCCAGCCCTTGGATCATTTTTGTGGCCTCCTCTGGACCTGCTTTGCCATGTCTATGTCTTCCCTATGCTGTGGACACCAGAGCTGGATGCAGCACTCCAAGTAGATTCCCACAAGAGTAGACGGGGAGAATGCCCTCCCTGGCCTGCTGGCCAGGCTTCTTGGGATGCAGCCCAGAATGCAGTTGGCTTTCTGGGCTCTGAGTGCACACTGAAGGCTCATGGCCATAGAAATCTAAAAAAAATAAAACAGCTGTATGGAAAATTTCTAACCTAATGGAAAAACGTTAAACAATTAAAGAAACATAACTCTGAAGTTTCTCTAGCCTGGACCAGCAGTAAGAATGAAAGATCTAAATGAAAACAAGCTCAGTTGTTTAGGAAAGAGAAGAAAATTTTCTCTGTAAAAGCTTGAGCTACACATTTGACTAAGAGCACTTATTCTATGGTCTGTGAATTGTTTTTGGAAGATCTTTTATCTCCCAAGAGTCTCTACAGTTTCTGGAGGCAGAATCAAGGACTATTTTAAGAAATAACTAACTATGAGGCAACTGTAAAACTGCTGTAGTTCCCTGCTTGGTGCACAAATATAGTTTATTAAACTCTCAAAATCTATGATGTATTTATTTTCCTGTAAGGTTCTTAGATGGCACTATAATGATTATTTTTTTATTTTATTTATTTATAGAGAACTACTTCCTAAGACCAAACCCCTACTCCCACCACTACTCCTGCTGTGCTTACAGATGAGAGGATGAACTGGTTGTGGCAAAACACCAAGGCAGATAAAGGACGCAGGAGGATGCCCAAAGAACGTTGCAGATTTGGTATTGTCTATTTTGCCATAGTTTCTCCTGCTGCAGAGCATTATTTACCCTCACTGGCCACCAGAGATGTTACTCAGGAGGATTAGAGGTGACAAGTACTTGAGCAGTTCCCTCTCCTTCAGGGCTGCTGCTCTGACAGCCCTTCCTCCTGTGTCACTCTCACTGCTAGCAGCATTTCCATGAGCAAATTGGGCTGAGCCCACCAATTCCACCAGAACCTCCAGGTTAGCTGTGGTGGACAGCCAACCCTGCGGGCACACAGCCTGCCTCATGGGACCAGGACCAAGCCATCTCCTTGGCCACACAATGCTTTTAAACTTCCATTTCTCTGAAAATTTTGCATTACTAAGCTAAAATTCAAGAGGTCTTGCACCATGTGGAAATAAAGAATCTTCAACAGGACAAAGGAATCTTTCTCTTGCATTTCTCTTTCTAACCATTGCATTTGTGGTGTTGGATTATTTCTTTAACTATTTTGAGGAGCAAGACATGAACTGGACAAGTATCAGGATTATGGGTATCAGGAGGATGGGGCCAAGCTAGTGGCAGGACTAGAGGCAATGGGCACAAACTAGCACCCAGCAAGTTCCATTTGAACATGAGAAGGAACTTCTTTCCTTTGAGGCTGGTGGAGCACTGGCCCAGGCTGCCCAGGGAGCTGCTGGAGTCTCCATCTCTGGAGAGATTCAAAGCCTGACTAGACCCCATCCTGTGCAAGCTGCTCTAGGCTCTCCTGCCCTGGTGGGGGGGGTGGACTAGGTGATCTCCAGAGGTGCCTACCAACCCCTAGCATTCTGGGATTCTGTGCCTGGCTACTTGGCAAACAGCAGGAATTCCAACACTGCAACAGCAGTAGGATCAGTGATAATTCTCTCCATCCCCAATGGACTATTAGGTGAGGATCACTGTGTCACAGAAAGAAAATCTGCTGTATAATAGCCTGAGTGCTGGAGAAAAGACATGCTGGTTGTTCTGAGAGGCATTCATCTCTTCAGGTTGACTGTTCTGAGAATGTTCCATCCATCCTCCTGTGAGGAGATGGTTCCTCTGTGAATCACTTTCCAAATCAGATTTACTAAATTGAAAGTTGAGTTCCTTCCCCACTTAGGGACTCTGTGGATTCTTTTATTTTTCCTAATCCCTTTGGCTGTTAGGTTGCAATCTGAAACAGCATCTCCCAAATGCTTGGGACTAACTGAATTTATTATATAATCTCATCTCCTGTTCCAAAAAACCTCGAGATCAATCGCCAAGAGCAGTGGCCTGAACTTGGCAGGCGCTTGTGTGGGAAAGTCTTTAAACAAAACCAAATTTGTTTATGTACTGGGAGAAGGATGTCCAAGAGAAGATAAGATGTGTCTGAGCCAAGAGTGCCCTCAGCAGCAGAGCTGGGAGAGCCACCCCAGCACCAGCACTGCTGCAGAGCTACAGACTCTCCATCAGGTGCCCCTGCCAGAGCTGTGCCCCCAGCTGTCTTACACCACAAGGCATATTTGGCTTGTTCTCCAGGTAGAGTAAAAGAGAGCCTAGCTGCCTGATACCTACCTGTGCTTTCCTCCTCTCAGGAGCTCACCCTCTGAGCTGCTGGGTTTTGGTGAGCTGCACTCTTGTCACACATCAGGGCATGGTCCAGCATGGCTGGGCCATCTGCAGAAACAAGCAGAGGAGGGGAAATAAGTTCCTTTCTTGTGGAATGAGGGGAAAGCCAGCAGAGGGATGAGGAGAGAGCATGAGTTACTGTGTGCCTTCTGCCTGACTCAGGACAGGGTGGCCTCTTGTTCCAGGGCTGGTGCAAAAGCCCAGCTTCTCCTGCTGTTGTCATCAGTCACAACCCCAGGACACAAAGTCCAGCAGGAGCCACACTTGCTAATGCCTCAACCTGGAATGTAAAATAAACACTGGGAAAAGAGCCGCTCCTTACTTTCCCTAAATAACCCCTGAGGCCAGAGCTGCTTCCACTGAAGCCAAGTCATTTTCCAACTAGTGGCAGGGGGAGATCTTAATAATCAAATGGCAGTTTTAATTTGTCACCAACCCAGGGGTGTGAGAAGACGTTTTGGTTGCTGCTATAAGTACCTCTGAGGTTTGTCAGGGGTTATTGTAAGTGCTAAAGACTTTGTGACATCCTGGCACAGGGAGGAAGGGACTTTATGAATCTGGCATACGTCCTGGCTACAGGGAGGTGAAGAAATCCCTCTGGTCCCTGTCTGAACTGACGCCGAATTTTCTGGAAAATAGACGCTCAGCACAAAATTAATGGAGAAAGACAGAGTTACCTTTAATTGGATGCTTCCACACCTTCAGGATCCTGTACATGGATGTGCACCCTGCCCAAAGGGATTGCAGCTTTTATATGTTTTATTGGTAATTAACAGATTGCTATCTATAGCCAACCCTGGCCCTAGGTTTTCCAATAGCCCACCTCCAGTGGTTTTCAGCCCCTCAGAGAGAGCCCATGTGGGGCTTGGCTCTCTTCTGCTGGTTTGTCTTCAGGCTATCTGCAGGAGGCTCCTTCAAAACATCATATCCTTGGTGAGCCATGGGAAAGTCCAAGACAGTACCTTTAGAAGAGGCCTAGTGGTTTCTAACATGTGAACAATCCAGGAAGCTTCACATAATCCTAAAAGTCCTAAAAATCTACAAAACACACTCAAATCTTTAGACATCATTTCCCCCCTTTAGGCATCAGAACACTGAGGAGAAGCATAGCTGGGCCTGGTAAGCTGCAAGAGGAGTGAGCACAGAAAAATAGGAAGGCTGGAAGCTATGGATCAGCTCCACATCAGTGATCTTATCAATATTTTCAGTGACTCATCCATGGCATTTTCCCCTCTGAGGATTTTATGACATATTCACTTCCTTCGTCACCATATAAAGGCAGAAAGTTTAAGCAGAAAACGTGGAAAAGTGCTAAGTTAAGGCAGATGGATAAACATACATGTTTTAAGCTTTAGCAAACTGCTGAGTCAAAACCTCCCACACTCATGGACTTCCCCAATGTTATGGACTTCATGCTGGTATGTGCCAGATTGTGCTTGGCAGAATGGTGATGCTTCTGCTGGATGGTCACTTCCAGACCATTCAAGTACAAGCTGATTTCCAGGGAAATCTTCATGTGTGGCACTCTGACATCTGTTGTGTGTCTGGCACACTTTTAATTGCTGTAGTATACCAGGTAAACCAACCCCAGCACTTTTGGTTGCTACTGGACCTCACCCAGGGAGTAAAACCATTCTCCTGCAGAGAGGAAGAGAAAAGAGGGAGAATGGGACTTCTGCATCTCCAGGTTTTAACTCAATAGGTGCTTGGAACAAGCTCTGGGAGGCATCCAGAGCTGGAAGCAGGGAGTCACTCCCAAGAAGAGAGTTTAGAGACAGCCTGTGTATCTTCTAGCACACTGCATATCTTGAAAGTGAAGGCTGGTCAGTTTTGTGATTGATTGCGTATAGAATCAGCTTAACTTGAGCCAGACTCATTAGCTCTAACTCAGCCCTGGCTTTGCCAGACACATCCTGCCCTTTGCACAACCTCACAGGTGTTTCTGCACTCTGTTCCTAGAGGTAATGTGCAACCCAAAGCATCTTTGCAACCTTGCAACCACGAGGATAAGTTTGACTAGAGCTGTGGCACACTTAGGTGTTGCCACATGGAGTTGACTAGAGCTTTGGACTCAGTCCTGGAACACTGTGCTTGAGTATGGATAGACTCCCCTGCACAGTGCCAACAAAGTGTCAGGGCCTCTGCAGCACAGCTAAGCCACAACCTGGAGAAAATGCTTCTGGATCATTGGAAATTCATTGTATGCTCATCCAGCATCTCTCTTTCATGGGAGGATGAACACTTCTCCAGACTTGGAAATGGGAATTCTACTATTACAATCACATTTTACACACATTTTTTTGTTGTTGCTGCTGGTTTGGGTTTCTTTTTTTTTTTTTAATTACCACCTGATTCATGCCTTTTACTGCATTCTACAGGACAAACTCCAAGCACTGTTGGAGCAGAAGTGTTCAACCAGAAGAGCTGAGTTTGCAGGGCAGGGCTGGTCACACCCAAGGAAATAAGAAGAGGGATACAAATCACAGCTCCTCAGAATCTAACCAAGGGAAAGGAACTCCAGGTAACTGAAGGCTTATTGTTCTGCCCTTGGGCACTATCCTACCAGCCTCAGGTGTCATTTAGCTGTCAGATATTCCTCTTGCCACTTGGGCAGTTGTATGTGGTGACACATTCCAGGGAGGTGCTGGAGGTGCTCCATCTCTGGAGATATTCCAAGCCTGACCAGACACCATGCTGTGCAACTTGCTCTAGGTTCTCCTGCTCTGGTAGGGGGGTTGGACTAGATGATCTCCAGAAGTCCCTTCCAATCCCTAACATTCTGGGATTCTGTGACATGTTCTGTGGCTGTGTCCTGTGTATAAAAACATAAAATTAACAGTGTCAGAGTTCAAGGCTCTTCTTTGTCCATCCAATGGCTTTGAACTAAACTCGGTATTGGAACTGTGGCAGTATATCAGCTCTGAAAAACAAAGTTCAAAACCAAATTGAAGGTTTCATTGCTCATCCATAGAGCAGATGGAGTCCAAGCCTGCCCTTGAGTTTCTGTGGTCCAACACTTCCAGAGTCAGTGATCTTGTCTCCTTAGCTTGCATGTACAGCAGCTGAGATTTCTAATCACTGTCCCTGCAAAGACCAAAGAGGACCACTCAATCTCCTCTCCATGTTCAGAAGAAAATGAGGGGATTCATCCCAGTATGGCCATGACCAAGCATCTGACAAGACAAGACCCTGGGTCACAGCAACACAGTCATAGACTCTTTTGCAACTGTGAGACTCCAGTAATTTCTGTAAGGAGTAGAAATTCCAGACTGCAGTGATGACATTGCAAGGGTGACTTCTTTGATGAGCATTTTATGATATCCTTTGTCGTCAGTAACAACTTGACCAAGGATTATTTGCCCACAGCTCAAGCACACACCCTTCATGGCTGACAGAAAGACATTGTGGATTCTGGCTAACGAGCTGAACAGGGAACAAAGCACTAGTTACAGGAATATGTCATAAAAACAAAGTTAAAGTAAAATGTCAATAAAGTTGTGAAGACATCCACGGTTGTATCTCCTGACATAGCTGTGAAATGGGGATCAAAATGGAAAAGGTGGGATGGGGAGCAAGAGGTGGTCTTATGCAGTCAGCAGCATTGAAGTCTTATGAAGAGTGGCTGGGCTTGATTAGTCTGGAGAAGAGGAGGCTTAGGGGAGATCTTATCTCTCTCTACAACTCACTGAAAGAAGGTTGGGGTGAGATGGGGATAAGTCTCTTCTCCAGGGTTAACAGTGAGAGGACAAGAGGAAATGGCCTCAAGTTGCAGCAGGGGAGGTTTAGTTTAGATACAAGGTGGAATTTCTTTACTGCAAGGGTTGTTAAGTCTTGGCCCAGGCTGCCCAGGGAGGTAGTGGAGTCACCATCCCTGGAGGGGTTTAAGAAACATTGAGATGCTCTCCTTAGGGCCATGGTTTAGTGATAGGTATGGCTGGGCTTGGTGATCTTAGAGGTCTCTTCCAAACATGATGATTTTGTGATTTTGCGAAGTGTTTATCCTCAGAGTCCACAATATTCTGCTTATCTTTTTTTTTTTCTTTTCCCTGTGAAGAATTGCTTATACATACATTGCTTCTTGCAGTGAGGACAAGTAAAGGGAGAAGACATTAGCCAGCTCTCCTTGATTACAGATTGTTACCAAAATCTCATAAATAGACAGGCAATGGTGACAACCAAGGGCATGCAGCAAGAGGATGGGTTCAGTTCCTTCTCTTTACTCTCGCCACTTTTCCCATCCCCATAGGAAAAATAAAACAAAATAAATATATTTATTACTTTCAGAATCACATGGAATCACAGAATCATTAAGGTTGGAAGAGACCTCTAGGATCAAGTCCAACCATTCCTATCACTACCATACCACTAAACCATGGCCCTAAGTACCACATCTAAATGTTTCTCAAAACCCTCCAGGGATGGTGACTCCAGCACCTCCCAGGGCAGCCTAATTCAGGACTTAACAACCCTTCCAGTAAAGAAATTTCTCCTATCTACAGACTGCACTGAGGGCAGTCACCAAGGCTGACTACAGCTTGCTGAGTGCCAGCCAAGCTCCAGCTCCAGCAGGTGCCAGGCACTCGGAATCCCTCCGATCACACCCTGGTCGGGAGGGCAGTGAGTAACTGATGGGTTTGGATTATTTCCTCCCAGAGGCGACTACCTCCCCCTCTGCACCAGGAACATCCCACATGCAATAAAGGTTTATAGTCAACCAGAGCAAGACTTCAAACTCATTCCTTCCACATTCGTTCACGAGGAGGGTGGGGATGCTGGACTGCTCAGCAATGTTTAACCAAACACACACCAAAATCTCCAGAGCAAGGGCCCTTTATCACCCCTGCTTTCTTCAGATATCAAATCAAAGAGCTGGCAAGCATGTCCTCCCAATTTATGGTCACCAGAACTGAAAAATGAGGCTGGGTATTAGTGAAGCCTATGGTGGAAATAAACGCTCTATGTTTGAAAGAAGTACCCCTGCCACCTAACAACCTTGGGACACTAAGGGGTAGGCCTAGCATGACAAAGCCATGCGACCACTCTGTGATATGTAAAAAGAACTGTGGCATTAAAGACATAGGAAGTGCCTTCAAGAAGCAGTTTGTTGAGTTTTGACTCTTACACCTAAAGACAAATGTTGAACAGCTCTGGAGATTGCAGGAAGAAGAATGGTCAGGAATCCTGAGAACATGCTTCAGCAAAGGGAAGCTGTGTGAACTGAGGGGGAAAAAGATCAGGGAGGGGAGGAAAAAGTGCAACAATCTTCCAGTACATAGATAAAGAGTTGTAAAGCTTAAGGGAACATTACATTATTATATACAGAAGAAGCAGTGCACCATCAGTCAAGCTTTCAGATGACCATCTTAGTTTTCAATTAAAGTAAAACAGCAAAATCCTGGAGTGTGGAGGAACAGCACAGAGAACAGTAAAGTAACAATGAGTAACAGATTCTCCCAACAGCTCCCACCTTACCACAGAAAGCAAGGAGGCAACCTTTACCCAAGAAGCTGATTTTTATTTAGTTGTGTACCATATAGTAGTTCATCCATGAGGAAGAGCCTTACAACTTCTGCCCTACAAGGCGAGGAGTCATCTAGGGACATATTAAGGAGAGTGTTGTTCATACAAACTCAAGCACACAGATCTTCCAGATCTGAACCACCAGAGCCATCACCACTAGTGATGGGTTAAAGGGAGCATCTTATTTCTTCAAACCAAACAGCAGGTAAGGTTATCTCCTTGCATCTGAGCAAGATCCAGTTCTTTCCATTACAAGAACCACGTCCTGTGTCCTCCAAAGAGGACATGCATCCCTTAACTGTTAGTGCAAATGGTCAGATCTCTCCTCACTCGTGCAGTTGCCATCTGTGGTAGGATTCCTTTCTTCAGGTGTGACTTTGGAGATCACAAGCAGCAGCAGTAGGAGACAGAGAGAAGTGCTAACATCTGAAGGGCAGGATGGAAAAGGACCTTACAGAACGGAATCAAAGCTTTGCATAAACATCTTCAGAGTTTCCTACTTTTGACTACTCAAAGAAGTACTAGAGAGGAGTGTCCATAGCTCCCTCTGGTATGCGCTCTCCAAGATTTTGTAAGCTGGAAAGTCCCAGTAGGTGAACAGGGATACAGACAGCCCACACTGAAGGAAACTGCAGAGGGTGGATTAGCTTTTGCTATTATATGTTTGAACTGGGAAACTGATTCACAGTTTCTGAAAATAAATTTTCAGTGCACTTATTGACAATTTTGCTTTCCCAGAAATAACTCAGTGTTTTCCCCTTCCTGACATTGGCTTTCTGTTTCTCTTAAAACAGTTCTGTGTATTTGATGCCAAAAAAAATATCATGAATGGTGAAGAGCATCATGGCTTGGGCTAGCACAATGGCAAGGCCTCAGCACATTTTCCATTTCAGTACTTATTAATGATAAACTCATGGGGCACAACTGAAAAATACTGGAATATGCAGTTCTAACACGGAATACAAGGCAGGCCCTGAAGATGTGCCAAGAGACAGTCACCTACCCCCAAACTGCCAAGAGTCAAGGGGACAGAATTAGGATGGAAAAGAGAACCATGTTCCAAAAATCTTATCTGCACCAGGTTTCTTGGGATCTTGAACCTGTTTCTGTCAGCTCCTAGGAAAGGGCCCTAAGAAAGATGTGAGCTGTGCTCTTGACCAAAAAGTTACTGAAATGGACATGTCTGAAAAATACTTCAGACTATCTGAATCGAGACTTTGTCTCAATGGGGAAGGGCATCATGAGAAAACCAACTCTGTTCCAGTGGGAAATCTCTTGGCTGCAGAAAGACAAGGAGAGCAAACTGCCTGGTGAATCCCTGTTATGGGAAAATAACCACTTCAAAACAATTCCCTTATCACAAGCTGGACTTGCATCTCCAGGGTGCTTCTGCAGGGCCATGTAGGAAGGGGTCAGGCAGGAATGAAGAATTTGCTGACAGATTTGGGCAGGAGCAGGACAAGGTGGTGTTAGGTCTCTTAAATGACAAAGGTGCCTGTGGGTTTGCAAGCTGACAGACTGGCTCAGGTACTGCCTCATTTAAGTGCTTTCAATTGCTTTTAACTTTACACTGCATTTAAAAATTGCAATTTACAACTGAAGGAAAGGGAAAAAATGTTATTTTCTTTGAAAATTGGCAGCAGTGCAAGGAGAAAGCATTGGCCACACCACCTTGCATTCCTCTGTACCTGCATGTGGGAAGATCCTGTCTCATTCCAAAGGGAAAGTCAGCAAGCAGAGTGTTACCTAGTGGAGCTACCCAGGCCAAGTCTGGCAGAGTGCCACTGCCCAGCACAAACCTCTACAGCAAGAGATGCTGCTGCATTTATTTTTTGTTTTCAAGACAGCCCAAAGTTTCTTCGTTTTCCTTTGCAGAGCATCAGGGAACCATTTCTGCCAAACTAATAAGCAGGTGTCACCTGAAGCTGAGGGTTACCTCTAGACTCCTTTGGACTTGGCACCCTCCAGACTGGCTTGTCAGAGCCCATAAATTTAAAAGAAATCTTTTTTAAAAGGGAAAATAAAACAATGCCCTGTTGAACTTTACTGTTTTGTTGTTCTTGTAACATATGTAAGAGATCTGACAGAAGAGTTTCCTTCAGCTCATATCTCAGCAGTAAGCAGAGGTATGAGTTTTTTCTGTCTTTTTTTTCAACAACCTTTACTAAAAATAACTCCTTTAAGGCTGTAGAAGGAGCTTTCCAGCCCTGTGAGTTCAGATGTGTCTGTGTTCGTTCAGAAGGTTGATCTGGATTTAATATGCACAGCCCTGTCAATACTGTGCTAAGCCCTCTGGCACCAGAGGGTCCAGCCACTCTCTCTGTATTGCATCCCAACTCCAAGCATCAAGAGGGACATAATCCATCACATCAGCTCTGGAACCTAAACTGCTGCAATTATATGCTCTCAAAATGGACCCATTAACCTATCAAACAGCATTTGAGAAGGGTGTGCTGGTGTCAGTTATTGTTCACAGGGGAGGAGTGAAGATAATTCTTACCTTGCAAAAAGATTCGTGCAAAACCAACTGTAGTTGGTGTTGCTTTAATTGATTTAGTCCTTTTTCAGCTCTATGAAAATTAAAGGGGAGGCTGTTCACAGACACACAGCCAAAGGATAATATCACTTCCCAACACTGGATTAGAGGAAGAGCCTCTGCCTGGCCCACCACAGGAGCACAGGATGGAGTCAGCCACAAAGAACAGACCATGTGCCCAGGGAGGGCAAGAAGCACCAAAGGAAGTGGAGAAAGTGGCAAAGGCAGTGGCAAAAGCAGTGCTGTCCATTCTAAACAGCAAAGGATATGGTAACCTTAGTGTTTGCATCTCATTTAGGTGCTTCCATGCATCAAGAGCTAGTTATAGCTACCTTGAGGTGTACATTCTGTACCACAGTGCATCGTTTCCACTAAGTGAGGCTGGAGAGGTCAGTAGCCTCCATAACCTAGCCAACAATCAGGGTGACTCCTAGCACTCAAAACAGTTCTCCATTGGGGAAAAATATGCTGCAAACAAGAATAGTAGTTTATTAAATACAACCATTTGGAAAGCAAAAGCTAAGCATCTCTTTAAGCCCATAGCTCCTTCAGATGAGCAGGGCCAGTGGCTGCAGACTGCATGGAGCCTGGAGGCCAGCTTTGTACAAAAGGGCAGAGGCAGTTCCTGTATGTGCTCCATAACAGCATGACACATGGCAGGGATTTTGGACAAAGGGATGTATTTTTTGTGTAAAATTGTTCCTGAGCTGTATATTTCCTTGTCCTCTGCCTGTGGGAATAATGACACCACACCAAGAGTGAGAGACTCCTTTAAATTTCTGCATGCAAATAGGTTTTCTGTTAGCACTTCTTCCTGCCTAGGGCAGCTGACAGACTGTGGCAATACTAGGGTTGGACTAGATGATCTCCAGAGGTCCCTTCCAACCCCTAACATTCTGTGATTCTGTGAAATACTAAATAAAACCTACATGGTAATGGAGAAGGATACCTGAAATCCAACCTTTTTAAGCACACACAATGCACACTGCATAGAGTCACCCTCTCAGAAATGGAACAGGGGTTTGAAGGGAATATATACTGCAGTAATTCCTCCCTATCCTGTAAAGTGAATTGATAAGATTTAAGCTAACATTTCATCTTGACATTGCTAATACATGTGTGCAAGCATTCAGTTTACACTTCCAGCACAGTCTGTCAGATTAGATCTCTATATGTGCTACTGTCTAACAAGGATACTATTGATTGTTAGCTATTTTCAAGTATTTGTTTTCTTCAGTGGAGCACAGTCTGTTTATTTTGGCACAGGTAGCAGAGAAGCCAAAGCAAGAAACTTAACCTCTTTTCAGAAAGATTTAAGACTTGACAAGCATCAGAGCTTTGTCAAACTCTTTGTTCCCATGGTGGGCTGTAACAGTCTTGTCTTGCTTATTACTGTGTTCACTCTTCATTCACTTAATTTTATACCTAAATCTGCAGCACAAAGTGCATGCAGACGTGATGTGCAGGATATGCAGCAACAGTTTCTTCCTTGCAAAGTGCCTTAAACGTGGAGGTTTTATGACCCTGTGGCTCAGTTCTGAGTCTTGGTCAGGTACCCAGCCGGCATCCTGCATCCCAAGTGTCATCCTACTCTGTACTGCAGATGCAGCTACAGCAAAGTGCAGAAGCAATTTCTACAATCATTTACACTCAGTAGGAGTTTACCTGTGCCTCTTGCCAGAGGGATTTAAAACAAAAGTATCCCAGTTTGCTGCTTTCTAATAAAACCCATGATTTGATAAATAAATATTCCTCTAGCAGTGAGTACCAGCAGGGGGTGAGGTTGCTTTCCAGCCAGATGGGAGCAGGCAGGCACTGGCTGTGCCAGGGCATTTGGGGCTCCCAGTGCTTAGGGACATTGGGGACCACTGGAAGGCTGTGGCAGGCTGGTGCCCTGTGTCCTGCTGCATCTAACCACTTGAGAGCAATATTGTCCATGGGTATGCCTTTAGACACCACTGGTGACCCCAGAGGTGTTGTGTATTGCAGATTGCATATTCAGAATTAAGTGTAAACTGAGAACACTGCACATACATACACACACACATATACTTCTATAAATATATATACTTATAAATATATATACATTTGAGAAGTATCAACTATGGTTCCTGTTTTCTCCCTCCTCGGTGTGCTCCTATACTGGCACCTAGTGGGGAGTGCCTGGGAGATGGGTGGATGGAGATGGGCAGGTTGCATGGACACACATGCCCAACCCGTTAAATACCTGGGATGCTTTTTCCTGGTTCGTCAAAAACCCTTCCAGATTAGCAGATTTTTAGCAGGATTCGTGCTTGCTGCTGCTCTCCTTTTCTGCCTCTGCTGAGCAGGAGCTTCTCCTGAAGTTCACATCACTCTTGCTGGAAAGCCTTGGCCACATCAAGCCCTCTGGTCCCTACTCATGCACCCATCCTCTAGGACCACACACTCCTCCCCAGGGAGGAGCTGGGATCCCTACTTGTGATTCCCTACTCCTGCCTTTTCCTGCTGGATCCCCTCACAGCATTTCCTCCTCCAGGTCCCTCTGCCTTGACCTGAGCCTGACAGGTTCCTCTCAGGAAAGAAGGCAACGACTGGTGCTACTTCCTGTCCTGTAGCTCCTGCTCCCACCTTGCCCTGGGAGGAAAGGGCTGCCTCTTACCCGGCAAACGACTTCCTCCACCAATTCCCATTGCCCTAAGGAATCTCATGTCCCACCATTGTCCCATTTCAGCTGAAACAGCAAAAGGCTCAGCCTAGCACTTCTCCCAAGGTCCACCCTGTGTCATTGCAGCAGCTGAGAGGAAACACTGAAGAGATGTGACATTCTGGCCAAAAAGTGTTTATTTTCTCCTCAGCAGCTCTACAAAAAGGATAACGCTCCTGAGGAGCCTCCAAGGTTGGTCTCAAGTACTGCAATCCACATCAGACCTCCTGGGAGTCCCAGTGATCCCAATATAATCTTACTGATTACAGTTAGATCAATCACTGCTCCAGTCTTTCTTCTGCTGTAGTCCTCCTGGCTTATATCTCAGCACTTCAGACAAGTATTTCAAGCATTTTAGACAGCAAGGCAGGATATTCAAGTTCATCTGCTTCCAGCAAGGACCTGGACCATGGGCAGTCTAGGTGAATTGCCAGTCCTCCAGGAAAGCTGATTACCAGATTTCTGCTTCCCCCTGCACGGTCTTGCACATGGCAGTTTTGCTTCTAAATTCCATAAGAGGCACCAGAAACATCTGCTGGATCCCTGGGGTTATTCCTTGTCCCATGAAGGATTTCCTAAGCTTTTCTCACTCAAACTACAAGTCCAGTGAGAAGGCACAGTCTTTCCTCTGGTTTAGCTGTTCATTTTCCAGTGTGGATGAAGTCTTTGCTTCCACCTTCAAGAAAACTCATTGTTCATGATGTTAGCCGTCTCTCCATACCCAGGATTTACAACCTGCCTCTGGCTGCACCGTGACTCAGTTGACTTCTCTAGTGAGCAGCTGATGTGAATGCTAAACCTATCCAAGGCTAGCAGCATTTCTGTCATTCATTCAGCTTGAGGAAATGCTGGAAATTTATTAGGATGTTTTTACAGTCCTGGAAATTGCTGTGGGACTCCATCACCAACAAAGAACAGAAATGGCTCACCATTCTATTGCACATTTTCCAATCCATTAGGTAATGCAGGCCTCTGTCATTTGTTCAGTTTTTAAGTCAAACTGTCCTAGACTGAGACTCTGTGAGACTTCCTCAACTTGCACTTTTATTACAAGGTTTTCTCAAAGCTCCAGCTCTTGGAGTCCCTTGGTTTGGTTCCCTGCAACTGTGAAGAGCAACCACAAAACATTAACTATAAATCTGCTCATGTGCCAGATGGCAAATGGAAGCTAGATCTGGGTGTTACATGCAAAGGGAGGGAGAGGCAGAGATAACAGCATCACCCTTTGGATAGTTATGTCTTGAGCTTTATGACTGTGAATCCTTCAGGCTGGGATTTTCCACTGGCCTTGGGTAGCTGGACTTACAAAAGGATGGACTAAAAAGAAAGGGTGTTACCCTCTTTTTCCCTTAGTAGTTGTACCATATCCATAACCTTCTGAACCCTCTACTCACATCCATGAGTGCTTACTCTAAGAGGGAGACATCTTACATCCTGCAGAAAGAAGCCTGCTTGGTTTTAAGATGCATGGTTTAGTTTCAAAATAGCATATAATCTTCTGAGTTGCTGATAGAGAGCAGCCACAGTCCAACCAAAAGACTGATGGGTTTGAGCTCAAAGAACAGAATGGCCTTTGGGGATACCAAACCTCATTGTTCACACAGTGTTCAGTTATGAAGACTTCATTATGTACCAATTTGAGTTTATCCATACCAAATGTTCTTGACTCAGAGACTGCCTTGTTCCAGTGGGTCTTTTTTTTTCCACCCTTATGATGGATTTTTTAAACTAAAGAATCATCAATAACCATGACAGGGTTGCCTCAGTGGAAGGACATCCCAGCCCACCATGAGGCTCTCACCCAGAAAGCAGTTCCATAAGCCCCAGGGAAATCATAATCTGCTCAGGAGGAATTAGATTCACAAAGTCATCCTGGCCAGCTGCATCACTGCTTTGAACAGGTCCCAGAGGAGAGCTAACACCACCAGAACTCAGCAAGGGAAGTCAGCAGCAGAGCACCTTGCCCACTTGTGAATCACAGAATCATTAAGGTTGGAAGAGACCTCAAAGATCATCAAGTCCAACCATACCTATCACTACCATGCCACTAAACCATGGTCCTAAGTAGAACATCTGTACATTTATTAAACAGCTGAACAGAGGGAAGAGAGAGAGAGAGAGAGAGAAGAGGGAGAAGAGGAGGAATCAGAAGGTAAAGGGGAAGAGTGTCTTGGGGAACACACCCTGTCTATAGATTATAGTGCCTACAATATAATACATGCATCCAAAGCCTACAGAGGCAGTCATCTGGTGGAAGGAAGTTGAAGGAAATTTCCAAAGGACTAACCTGCAGCCCTGAAGAGCCTTTGCTGGGGGCCAGCACCAGTTGAGGGCAGTTACCATCCCTCACCCGTTCCGCTCTGCTATCTATTGCACCCCACCAGCAGCAGTGTCACACACCAAAGGCTGGCCAAGGTCTTGACAAGGGAGCACAACACAAGTGCTGACCTAGACTGAGGCAGCCACAACTTTTAAGACTGATCACAAGGTCTCTCTGATTTTGGAAGCAGAGGTGATTTGGTTATGTAGCTATGTGTGCATAAATAAGTATAAAGAGCACAAAATTGTTTTGCAGCTGGGAAGAGGATTGTGCTCACGTCAATGAACACTCAGCCAAGAGGAGCCTGGCAGAGATGTGTCTCTGTACAGGATAAAATTACAGCCCTGGACCACAAAGCCTGACCCATCACACACAACAGCCTTTGTAAGTGGAGAACCATGCATGTGGCAGTCTCGTCCTTCAGCTACCTTCACACTTGGCCCCTGCAGGGTAAGTGCCTGTGCCCACCTTTCTCCACAGCTCCTCTCAAATGAGCAGCATCACCTCACTGATAAGATAGTCAGACCAAATGGCTTGGATTGGAAGGCAGCTTGGCCACCTCTTTTAAAGGAAGCCACTGAGTTTAGGCAAGTAACTAGCACCTGAACAAACAATCTACTACTAAGCACTGTGTATATGTCCAGTATATACATATATATGTTCAGTATACTCCTTATGTATATCCTGTTTCATTTCAGGGGAGCTGTAGGTTGCTCCTCACTTTTACAAATCAGGTCCTTGGCTACTTAATATATTTTGGAAGCTAACTTTGAGCTTTTTTGTTTTGTGTTAATCTTGGCCATAAATTCTATCCCTTGTGAGTCTAACCTCCATCTGCTCTATATTTGCACTTGATTTGGTGCACAAATAGGGTTCACACATGTAAGTCCTGTCATTAGGGTCCTCCCAGAGGCACTGCATAAATCCCTCATGTAGGTTAGTCAGCTGCAGAGTAAGTGCACATCAAAGGGTAGATTGTGCTTCTGGAATGAGAACGAGAAGTCCTGGCATGGGTCACCCCCTCCAGACAGAAATGATGCTTTTCGTGGGCACAAAAAACCTGCCAGGGTTAATCATCCAGTGGAAGGTTCAGAAGTAGCCAGAGCTTGAGTTAGCACTAACAACTAACAGAGCAGATTTCACAAAGCTGTTTGAAACCTGGTTTTGATCTGAGAGCAGACAGTATCACAGAATCCTAGAATGGTTTGGGTTGGAAGGGACCTCTGGAGGTCACCTAGTCCAACCCCCCCTGCAGCAGGCAGGGACATCCCCAACTAAACTCTATGGCAACCCAGCATTCCCAGGTGGTCTCCCATGCAAGTACTAACTGGGCCCAACCCTGCTTGACTTGCGAGCTCAGACGAGATCAGGGCTGCTCAGGGTGGGATGGCTATCGCCGATAGTAGGTCTTCATGAGAAATGGCACCCAGTGCATAACAGAGCAGCCAGAAGCAGTATTAAATATGTTAAAATACTTCTTTATGATCAGTATGGAGGTAAGACATTCAAAACCTGTGTAGATGGAGACTACCAAACTCTGTAGCAATCATAGGGTTAACTCAGATCAGACAATGTGAAATTAAATACAGAATGTTCCTGCCAAGGTGAGTTCAGCAGCACAGTGTTTCATATGACTCCTCCAGCTCCTCTTCTAGGTGAATTTTTGGTAGAAGACAAGTGGGCACCTCACTTTGACTGCTTTATATAATGTGTACACAAAGCAGGAGCCTGGTGAGAAGGGAGGAAGAGAAGGCACCGACTCTGAGGAGATCTTTCCGAGATAAATAAATTAAAATCTTAGAAGCACACAATGACTACTACAGCTAGTAAATTAAAAGAGTAACTGGTGCCTGGCGAGGCACAAATGTACAGCTTGGAGAAGGAACAACTTCATCTGAACTGCAAATAATTAATTCTACAAAAAATAAACTACTATGAAAAAAAAAATTGTGTCCACATAAGCTTGGGAATAAAGCATCCTGAAAGGCAACCCTGAGGCTCCATTAGCAGCACAGAAATGGAACTGTCCCTGAAGCCTCACATAAATACTAGTGCCTTTGCCTTAAAAATATAGCTGCTTTGACATCTCAAGTGGACTACTCTAGTGCTGTCTGGGCAAGTGTGGCTCAGGATGGCACACTATCCTGCACCACAGAATATAGGTATCTGATATTGCTGTGAGTGCAACTCAGGTCAGGTCAGAGGGTGTTAGCCTGCACCACACTGCTGCTGCTGGGACTGAGCCATCCTGACCACCAGCTAACATCTCCAAACAGAGACCTCTCAGCTTTGTCAGAGCCACCTGGGTGTCTCTGAGCAGCGATACCCTGCATGAAATCATTCTCACTGGCATCTTCACCACTAGGCTGCATAGGCCTCTGTGCTGTGATTGGAAATGAGTTCTTCAAGACAAAAAACTTCAAAGAAGTCTAAATTTAACAGCATCTAAAGGGTAAACATTGTGCCAAGCCAGAGAAGATCGTGACAGAAGAGCACTCAGTTGTCACCTAGTCTCTTATTCCAATGAAAGCATCCTTTGAGAGTCTGCCTAGGTGTTGTCTCACTCATATTATGACACAGTGCAGTGCCCATCAGCACTTCTGTTTAGAAGCTCCCTTCTTAAACATCACCAGCAGGCTCATTACTCATAAATCAGAAGAAAGCTTTCAACCAGTCTTGGGAATCTGGGAATGCTGCAAGANGCTTGTCCTCCTATCCTTGTGCATTTAGTCAAGTGAATTGCACAACCATGCTGCTTGGCTCTACTTAATGTTTCCTGAAATGTCTTCTGTGAGTAGAGTTAGCTATGGCTGTTTGAGGGGTGAGAGGGCTCCTCAACCTAATTAACAGCTAAGGGAGAACAGAAGACAGGAAGGTCTCCCTTCCATTGGATATATTGCAAAGTGCCTATGTATTTTTGTCTCTAACACCAAATGTAAGGTAGTTTCTTGCATCTAGATGGGTCCCTACTGATTTCAGGAGTCTATTCCATGGAAAATATCTTCTTACTGCAGCCCAGTTTTGCAAATCTTGACTTTAGAATTTGCAGACAGATGTTATTCTTTGTTAATAATGTCTCACCTAAACTGAAACATAGTCAAGATAAGAAAATTTGGAGTGAAAAGTCTTTTCCTCAGAGACTCTGGAGATATCATATGTCCTTTGGCAGGACACAGGTTGAACAAAAGAGATTGCTCAGGTTCTGTCTTTCTACAAGATTTCCAAATTAGGAACATAAGCAGCTGAAGAAAACATCATTAGTAAATCTCACAGGACCAGGACTTAGACTCTGAAGTTGTCTTTCCAAAGACAAAGCCAAGGTGAAGGTACATTGCTCTGTTTTGCAACTGTATGTGTACAGACCAAAGCTATGGTCTTGAAGTCAATCATTCCCCAAGTCTATTTAACCTGTGGCCTCTCTATTTCAGCCATCCAAGAGGTTCCAAAAACCTCCTGAGGCCAATGGGTATTTTCTAGTGCAATCTGTGCACTTTGGAGCAGGACATTCACCTGAGGACCTAAAGGGAAGAAGCTTTATGGTCCTTCCTCTATCTGCTGATGAGGACAGGGTCAATATTCATGCTAAACAGAGATGTGTATAGTTGAGGAGCATCAGTAATCTAAACCATCATTTAAGTGACTCCCACCTGGGAGGGTTATTATATGAACTGCACTAGTGATGTCTCCAACTTCTCTTTCCAGGGAGATGGTGGATAAGCAAAAAGGATAAAGTTGGGTAATAGCATATTCGGGGGGGGTGGGGGGAGCACTATTATTCATTTGGATCCATTAACTGTGTTAAGAAAGGAGAAGGTGATTCTTTCCAACTCTTCTCCACTCCAGTATAAAGCAGCTGGTTTTTAATCATCAGGGATGGCTGTCTCACTGAAGTAGAGACTGCTAGCTGGATTACCATCAAAACCTGCCAATGGACTGAGCTCCATGGAGCCAAAACTAATACTGCTTAAAAGCAGCATGTCCTTTTTCTGTTGAGAATGGACATCTGTTTGCTCTGGTAACTACAAAGAACTAGAACCCCAAGGACCAAGAGTGTATTATATTGAGTGATAGCCATGCAGTTTGGAAGCTTCAGTGCTTTGTATTCTTCACATGTTGAGCTTCTCTGCCTTTCAGTCTGTGCTTCTGTAAGACCCTTACCCAGATTCTGGTTCTGTGACCTGCATCCCTAGGGCCACCTCCAGCTACAGGTACTGCCAGCAAACAGCAGCTAAGGCTAACCCACCCCTGCTGCAGAAGAGCATCAACACCATTATAGTGAAAACATGCAAATTACTACTAGTAATTTGGAAAATAATGGAAAATGGAAAATAATCAAGTCCCACAGTATCTTTATGGATGTTCATCTCCCAGAGGTACAACACTCTCTCCTAGAGAAGTATCATCAGCTTATTTCATAGAAACATAGAATTAGAGAATTATAGAATCATTGTAGTTGGAAACGACCTCTGAGATTGAGTCCTACATGCCACCTTTCACACAGAAAATATAGAAGAGGAACCTTCTGCTCAGCTCAGCTCTATTTAATTCTTGCCCACCTGGGTGGTTGATCAGTAGATAGCGTGAATTTACATACTGCTTCCTATCATTTGCCATGACCATAATATCTCCACCATAGCTCATACAACATTTCAGCACCACCAAGACTACCTGGGCATTGTATCCACCACTGATAACACAAAGCAGTATTCTCAGAGGATGACAAAGGTGAAGCTGAGTGTTGAACACTCAACAGCTGTGCCTCCAGAGTAAGTTTAAGTTTCCGTGGCTGGTAATCTACCATGGCTCAAAGCCACCTACTGTTCTGCTAGGACAGCAGGGCTGTTAGTGTTTGTTCTTCTGCAAACTCTACAGGACTGGGACTATAACTTCAGTAACTGTGAAGTGCATTGCATTTTTTTCCACTAAGCACAGATTTCCACCAGTGACTAGAGCTGCTTCAGATCTACAGAAGGGCAGGGATCAGAAGCAGACCTGGGCTGGTTTAATTCTGCAGAGCATCATCCAGTCCTGAAGTGGGTGGTGATGAGCAGGAGATGATGACTCAGCTAAGGAGGCCAGGTCAGCTCCTTGGTGGGAACACCACCACACATTGACACTGGCAGTGGCAAAAGGGTTAATGTTTCCATGCCTGTGTACTAGCAACAATTTAATTAACTTGTTTTCATTCCTTCTTTTGTTTTCATTCCTTTCTAATGCTGTTGTTCATGTTCAGATTCCATTTTTAATATTTTTACTTGGGTTTTAATATCCTTCCCAGGAATTTAAAAACAATCCACTCTTTAGAACTTAATTGTAAGGTTTGTTATTCCATAAAAACACATTTTACATTCTCAGATCCAATTTTGTGAGGTAATTGGATAATAAATGAATAATGAGAATAACAAGACCCTGATTAACTTTTTAGCCATTAAACTGACTTAACATTTTAGAAAGAACAATAACTTTCCAGAAGAGTGATTAGAAGTATAATGCACCAAAACAAACCTATAAAATGATGCTGGCTTTCTTGGACAGTAGGATGGAAATTTGTCATTATTTACATTTTCCCTGAGCAGGATAAACTGCCAGTGTTCCTCTCCAAAAAGGAGGTGTTCCCCCTCCTTCTGTAAGGATCGCAACCAACCATCCAAGCATTCATAAGGATGATCACTCAGCAGCTCCTCAGCCAAACCCCTGCAGTGAACCTCCTTCTCCTGAGCAAGGGGTAGAGCAGCCCTGGGAGTGGCTGACAATTCTTCATGTACCTGGAGAATTGTCCACAGATGGCAACCTGGGAGCATATTGCTGTGTGCTTAATTCCAGACCTTGATATTGCCCAAAGTACCGCTTTGGCACCTCACACCATTTTCAATGTAAACCCTTCATCCCAATCACCTAATGCTCTCTCTCCACCTTCAAAAAACCCAGGGGGAATCTGGACAGACCTGAGTAGCACTATGGAGCCCCCAGGTTATTTGTAACACCTCACAACAAATCACACGGGGGTGGTCTCACCAAGTGGTCAAGAAGCTTTTCCTGCCACCTGAGCAGCTGGAAATCTATCAGTGCAAAAGATCTTCTGGCTGAGTAAGAGTTATTTTCCAGTCCCCTCAAGCAGCTCAGGAGCATTGGGCTTCAGCCTGGTTTCTCAATCCAGCTATCCCTCACCCTGCCAATGCAGTTCAGTAAGGAGGATTTAAGTATGTTCTAACCCTTCCTTACAGCAGCAGTTCCTCTGGAGTCATGGAGGACTTCATTTGAAACTAGCCGCTGACACAGAGAGCAACCAATGATGATGGAGTGTTGTCAAGGGTTAGGGCTGGGCCAGCCACTAATCCAGGGACAGATGTTCTCTGTTATCCCCTTGTTTCCCACTCCAGGAAGGAAAAAGGGAAAGTAAGAGAGAGAGAGAGAGANCTTGTGGATTGGAAATGAAACTTAAACTACTGGAATGAAAATAATAATAAGAAAATTATATATATATACATACTCATTTTCATGGCTAGGCTTCACAAACGCAGCTCCAGGGAGGGCTCCATCCATGCTCTTCCCAAGCGCTTTTTCCAAGCGCTGCTGGCTGCAAAGGCCAATTTGGGACAGACAAGAGCAGTTGCAAAAGGCACAGCACAAGGACTCCTCANTTCATGGCTAGGCTTCGCGAACGAAGATTTAGGGAGGGCTCTACCCACATTTTTTACAAGCATGCTGGTGGCTAAAAAGGCCAATACGAGATAGACAAGACCGGTTGCAAAAGGCACAGCAGAATATATATATATATACATACACAAAACCAATACCACACCCAAACCCCCCTCAATGGCAACTACCTCACCATCACTACCGATACCGTAGCACAAGGACTCACCAGCAGATGGGAATCAGACTCAGGGCCTGGATCCTGGAACTGGATTCAGATTGAAGGCAGAACAGACAGAGTCCTGCAACAGCAGAGCTGGGCTGCTGATCCTCACCAGGACAGTTCCCAGTCCACTACCCCAGATGGCTCAGGTGCTCAACCTTCAGGGATGGTAGAGTTAATTAGGTGCTAAACAGCTTAATCATGCACCTGCTTTGCTTGGGTCTTAGGCTTTATGACCCCAACAGCCAAGCTTGGTGTCAGAGTTTCAAGGACTGAATATGAGGTATATTTTATGGAATACGTCGTTTGGACTTGAACTAAGACAAGTGTCTTGAGCAGCATGGTATGTGCTGATTATGTTTCAGGCAACACAAACTTTGGAAGAGAATTCAGATTTCAGTGGGAAAAAGAGCACAGGTCTGACTGCAGGGATCAGGACTTTGGTTTTTAACATCAAGTAAGTATGAGCTATTTCTTTCTCTAAAGGAGCAGATGCCCGCAGGCTTCCCTCTTCCAGCTTAGGTGTAGTAGGTCAAAAACCAAGAGACAAAAAAGGACAGGTGACAACAATATTGGCCAAGGCCCATTGTGTTTGACCCAGCTCTGCTGCCCCAGCCACAACACTTGGAGGAAGTGGCACACAAACAGAGGAAGCAGGATTCAGGCTGAGAAGGATTTAGTAAGTGCATTACTACACTCTCAGCACTGATGCCTGCAAAAGATAAAACCTGGGAAAAGACCTCGGGTTCCTACTCCTTATTGTTGCTGCCTGGGATTTAACTTGTCTGTCTGAACTGCGTCCATATTTCACTGCTTGAGGTGGGGCACCACCAGTGAGACAGGGACAGGGCTGCTGATGTTTACAGTAACAGGTTAGAGACTCTTTGCCAAAGCATTCTTAGGTTCTGAAATGATCCATAGGACCCAGCCCCCTTCCCCTTCTCCATTGTTATTTTGTGTGCTGGATTTACAGAAGAAGGAAATGGTAAATTACAAGGAAAAAAAAAAAGCAAGCATTTCTTTTGCTAGTATGTGTTGCTTTGAACTTGGATGATATTAACATATCCATCAGATCCAGGGATATGTTAAACAAGGTTGCTCCTGGTTTATGGTTCACTGAAGCTGGGAGTTGAAGCATGGCTTTGGATGCATGGTGGGCAGGGAGCTGAGCTCCACCAGTCTGAGTCCTTCTCCTGGACATGGAGCACTGACACTGAGGAGAGCCTGCCCTTTAGTTTGGCTGAGTTAAACTGACCCAAAATAAGTCTGGACCAAAGATTTGCCCAGATGAAACTATTTCAATACAGTGACTGTGGCTCAGAATCCTTAAAGGAGGGAAGTGCAGAACAGGGAGTGTAATGACAGACTACAAACACTGTTCAGAGTAGTCTTGTAAGAGGAAATCTTTTGGGGTGACGTTTCCAGTTCCCAATCAAAGCTTGGTCAATTAGATGGAAACTGAATTTAGGAAGGAAATGTTAACTACATTTGATAGAGATGCTAATTCCAAAGCTCGGTGAGGCTTCACAGATTTGCCTCCTCCACTCTTCTGTTCCCTCATTGTGGAGTATTCACTATTTCACAATAACTTTTCAGACTGGGGACAGATTAATTTAACTGCCTTACTTCCTTTGGGGACAGCTAAGGGCTGGTTAGTGCAGTGTTAAATGGCAGCACTGAAGGGGGCAGTGATTGGAATTTACCAATATTTACCAATATTGGAATTTACTGATCTGGATTTACCACACGGAGGAGTGTGCCAAGCACCAACATCCTGGGTACAAGGGATGGGAACAAAGAACAGAAAGAGAGTAAACTGAGTCATTCCCACAGGTAGTAGCTTGGAAAGAAGGCTTGCCCTCTTCCTTCTTGTCTCTTTTAGGAAATAATGCAAACACCAAAATGAAGAAACATATATCAATAATATTTCATTTCACTTATTCCTGCTTTCAAAATGACACTTTTCCTCTTGTGTGTAAGCCAACAGTGAAAAGAGATCTTACTAGATAAATTATATAACCAAATAAATCATTTAATCAGTAATAACAATGCCCTAAAAGTAAATTAATCTTCAGAGCTTTAAGCAAAAATAGACAATGCAAAAGTGTGATTTTTTTTCTCAAAGAACAGTAAGCTGAGAGCTATAGTGAAATCTTGATGGAATCATAACCATAGTATCTACCATAAATAAGTTGCACACACATTACTGCTTGGAAAATGAAATAAGTCCTTGGAAAAGTACTTTTACTTACTATATTTAAACATGGTGAAACTCTACAATTAATCTTCAGACAGACTTCACAAATATATTTTTAATAGATTTACTATCCACTTTTTACGCAATTAACTTTCATATTGACAGAGCATTATGAAGTAATAGAAAGGAAACTAGAGTTGGAAAACAGAGATGCTGTAAGTCCAAAGCCCAGGATCACAGTGCAGTAATAATTCTCTGCAAGTGAAGAGAGAGGAAAACCCCAAACAGTCTGATTTCAGAAAACAAGAAGCTACAGAAAATGAAGTTCAGTTTCCTGTGGCTTTGTGTTTTGTGGTTGAATTACCCTGTGCCTAATAATATGCAAGCTCTAATTGGAAGTGTTCCTGTGGCTGAGGCATCCATCAGATCTTTTTCTCTCCCATGTGTGTTTCCTGATGTCCAGTAATGAAGTGTTGCTCACAGTGAAGTCTTGCCCTCAGCAGAAATCCAAGTCAGGCTCCTCAGCTCTGCTCAGCTCCTGATTGTCACTGAACATAGAACAAATGAATGCTAAGTTTCCTCCATCAACCAGACTGACATTAGCCAGCAAATTCAGAAGGTACAGAGGACTGACAGGTACACACAGGCAACAGGATAACACCCACCTGAGAATGAGAGCAGACTCTAGGTGCTGGAATCCAGCTCCCCCTGCCAGGCTGTAGGCTGCTGCTGAGCCTGCTCAGTGGTGAGGTAGTTATCAAAAAGGGGATTTGGAGTTTGATTTTGGTCCTGTATGTATTTTATTTGTTTCTATTACCTAACAAAAGAAGTTTTTAGCTTCATTTTCTAATCCATAAGTCCACAAGACTCTTTATTGCTGTTTCCCTTCCTGGGGCTGGGGGGTAAGGGGGAAATGAGAGTGACTGTCACTTGGTCAGAGGTTGTCCCAGCAGCCCCTTGATGAATTTAAAGGTGTATTTCATCTGGTGAGACAACCTTTTACAATGGGGAAGGATTAGCAAACACATAGGAACATCTGTTGGCCAGAAGAGTTTCCACAGTTAACTGAGTCTAACAGGTTTTGGTTATGTTCCTCAGAAAAAGCTCTAGAAGTCAAGCATGTTGCAACTATGCTTTAGGTCAGCCAGTTAAACCAACTGTCCTTCACATCCAATTGTCTTCAATTTTTTTCCTAGGCAGGCTGTTCTTGGGCTGTTTGGCTCATGGCATTTGACTAGGAATGTCCTTAAGATGAATCCTTAAGTCACAATTAGCTTTCATAGGGATGCAGAAACAGCCTAGCAGAAACAAAAATCTCCATTTATCACCTCAGCTCAGCTGAGAACACTTTTGTATCCAGCTTTCTTTCAGAAGAAGGAATCAAACGTCAGACTCTCTTCTTGAGTATGAGAAGTATTTGCCTTTAGGCATGCTCATCACTCTCCAAGGAATCCCAGGTGACATTCAGGAACAGAAATGTTATGGCATTTGGTCCTTTCTGATGTAACTATGTCTTCTGGTGTCTCCAACAGGGAAGACCACATGAGATGTTTAAACATCACCTGGAGCCTACTTGACCCCTCTGTCCCAGAAAGGTCATGAATAAAAATTAAACCCTGCATATAGTTCCTGTTGAGGTTTTGAAGCTAGTTGTTAGAAAGGAGCACCTGAAGGTCTCTGCTTTTCACATCCTGGTTGTAAAGAAACAGCAAGTCCTAGTGCCAATCTCCATAGGCTTTGATGGTTCTCATCTGACTGGAAGCCCCTACCTCTTTCCCCCTGCTTGACCCACACTGACACCCCAGCCATGAGAGGAATAAGTCAGCACACATTTTCCATGCAATTCACCCAGGATTTTACTCACCAGCCAAAGCAAACAGCAGAGAGTTCAGGTAACACAAAATGCACTTAGGCTTTTTGAGGAATGCAGGTGGTGGGTTCCTAAGTGAAACCACATCATGTAATAGGCTTCAAAAAGAGAAGGAAGATGCAGAACAGTAAGGTGTGACTGCTTTGGCTTCTAGCACATATCCCTTTCTCTTGTAGCTGGATTTTAACAGAACTCCTCTAGCAAGCTGCAACCTCTCAGTGGCTCAGGCTGTAGCTTTTGGTCCATCCTCTGCATTTTCCCAGAGAAGAGACTGACAGGAACTTGATTCATTGAGCACCCTGTGGGAAAAAATGATGTAAATGTCATGGACACAGAAGGAAGAGACAAATTAATGTAACAAAGACAACTTATTTCTGATTTTATTTCACTCTGTAGTGCTTGAATTACAAGCTAAATAATGTCATTTTTACATGCAATTCCAGTAAAGAGAAAAAAACCGAGGGAGAGAGTACTGGAAAACTTCATGAGCAATCATCAGATCCCAAAAACTTAGATCCACAGCACAGCCTATGATTGTCCTAATCTGCCTGAGCATTTGATGACACAGCAGAAGACTATTGTCTGTGCCCAGCCATGGGAGGGAGATGAGACAGATCTTTACTGAGTACATTTCAAAGCTATTTGTTAGACAGCAAATGAAAGATGAAAGTTGGGAAAGCACAGTTCAATCACAGAAGAAAAATGTATTTTCTCTTAGGAAAACTCTACTGTTCTTGTTCTCCTTGGCTCCCCTCTCTATCCCCACATCTGTTCCTACTTACTCTGCTCCCGCTTTCTCATTGGGAAGCATCAGGCAACCCTTACTGCAGGCACAATATCCATTCCAAGGGTCTTTGAGGGAACACATTCTAGTCGTGGCTGTGCTCTACTGAGTGTCCTCACCTCACATGCAGCTCCAGGTACACAAGTGTCACTGACCTAGACTCAGCAAAATGCTGAAGCAGAGACCTCACTGCAGACAAGTACTTAAACCCCAAAATCTCTACAATGCATTGCATTTTGAGACCTTATTCTACTGAAGCTAGCGGAAGTGCAGTGTTTGTCACTGTCTTCTTCTAAAATTGGGGCCTGAGACCTGCACATGACACTTATTTCAGACACCAACAGCCCAAACCTGCATATTAATTACAGAGCAAACAGACCATTTTTCTTCTTTGGTAAAAAAGACTGTTATTTTGGTGATGCTTTTTCAAGGTGAGTTAATTAGAAATTGTTGTCTTCATTTTGTTGTCTACTCCAAACTCAGCGCAAGACCTTGTTTGAGCTGCCTTGGGAGGCTCCTGCCAGATCTCTGTGTGTCCCTTGAACCAGGGAGAAGTAGGGAGACCCTGGGGCACTCCGGTTGGACAGGAGAACATTTCTCACTTCTTCCCTGAACTTTCCCCAGGGAAGGCTCCTTACCCTCAGCCCTCTGGTAGCTCAAGTGTCTTCCACAGACAAAGCACACCATGACAACATCCAGATCTGCTTACTGCTCTTGGGGAAATGATTGTGACCCATAGGAGGAATAAAGAACTGGATGGATGGGGGAACATCATCAGACCAACAGTTTGCTACAAAATATAATTACTTAATAGACAATGCCTGTAAGTATTTGTTGTATTAATGAATTGCAATTAACCTGCTTTGACTACTAGGAAGATTTTAATTCTGTTGTAAGTGTTCAGTGTGCAAGGAAGCAGCTAAAGGTAAGAAATCATCACTCGGATGTCATAGGTCTGGAAGAGAAGAATGTTGCTGTGAGATCTTCTTTTTCAGGAGGAAAGGATCTGACATTACAGGACAGGACATTTCCCACTCAGCAAAGATGCATGCTCAGGCAAGCTGAAGGACAGTGTAAAGCAGGCAGTTGTGGAGCAATGAGTAAGTCCATTCAGAGACAAAACAACTTGGGTTTTTTTAGCATAGGGTAGTCTAATGTGGAAAGTGCCAATCCTTCTCCTCTCACTGGTGCTTTGATGTTCATTTGCTTTAAAATTCTTCTCCTGTGATGAACAAAAGAGATTGCCAGTAAGGATCTGCAAACTCAGCAGGAAGGCAGAAGGAGCTGAAGGTTTGGTGCTTGAAATGAATCCTTGAAAGTTACTTCTACAGTCACTCCCTTCTGTTCTCTTCACTGTTACAGGATAAAGGGAAACAAACTATGACAACAATAGCTGGGAAGTGGGCTTGTGTGAAGTTCATGAGGTTCAACAAGGCCAAGTGCAAGGTACTGCACCTGGGCTGGGGCAATCCCAAGGACAGATGCAGGCTGGGAAACAAGTGGATTGAGAGCAGCTCTGTGGAGAAGGACTTGGGTGTATTGGAGAATGAAAAAATGCTCATGAGCCATCAATATGCACAGGCAGCCCAGAAAGCCAGTTACATCCTGAGCTGCATCCCCAGAAACCTGGCCAGAAGGTCTAGGGAGGTGAGTCTCCCCCTCTACTCTACTCTGGTGAGACCCCACCTGCAGTACTGTGTCCATCTCTGAAGTCCTCAGCATAGGAAAGGCATGGGAGAGCCAGGAAAATGCTCAGAGGTCTGGAGCACCTCTCCTGTGAAGAAAGGCTGAGAGACACTCCCCATCTCAAATCACTGCATCTGTCACACAGAATGAGCACGGGCATCACATCCTGCTCCTTCAGAGCCTGCCTGGGACGCGCTGTCCCCTGCCCAGAGCAGGAAGGCAGGTGGTGGCACTAGATGGCACTGGAAGCTCTGAGGTTTGGCCACTTCCGTGAGGATTTTGTGCTTTAGGCGCCATCTGCTGGGATTAGGAACTGCTCCGGAGGAGTGTGCTCGGGTGACCTCAGCAATCACCCACTGCAGGCTTTCTTAAGTCCAGATAACTAGAGAGCAGACACAATGCCATCGAGCTTTGCTAAACGGAATGGTATTATAGTTTTAGAAAGTAGTTCAATGTGCAGTGTACTTAAAAAACAGATTGGTTAAGTGTGCAGTGTGTGTGAACTTCTTATTGGCTAACAAAGCTGCTAATTCTTCCATCTTCTTCTGCCATCCCAGCTGGGTTGTTTTTCCTTTCTTATCTTAGGACACCTCCTCTGCCCAAGGTCCTTGGTTGGTTCACACAACACTTCCATTTTTATGAACCACCTGCTTTCCCACAGATACCTTCCCACAGGCTTCTTCTGCTTCGGCTTCCTGCTGAAAACTCAATCAAATAGGTGGGAAAAAAAATAGAGAGAGACTGCCATGGGTGGCAGGAGCATGAAGAAAATCAAATGAACAAGACATAGTCTTCCAAAATCCCCATACCTCCTCACTCTTCACCCAAAAAAGAGAAAGAAACAGCAAAGGCCTGGTCCTTTGCAATATTCCCCAAAGTCAGGAAAGTATCTGATTATCCTTCAAGATGCTGCACAGCAATGCTGACCACATGGCAAGGGTTTTCTTCCATGCAAGTTAGTTGCAAACCTGCTCATTCCTGACTCCATACTTAGCTTGTTTGGCCTGAAATGTTTTAGTAACAAATAACATTTTATGTCCATGGAATATTTCTTCTCAAAAGAAGAATGTATTGTCTGTGTATGTCTGCTCTGCTTTGCATCCACTGCTGGGTTAGAGACAGTGTGTAACAGCCATAAATTGACGTGCCCAACAGCAGGGATCTGCTCCACATTCTGAAACACACTTGCTTTGCTATAGAGGCTGGGGCTGAGACTTCATTTCAGCCCTGCTCATGGTGAGGCTGGCAGAGAAAGTTCCCCCTCACTTCTTTAGAGGTGGAGTCACGGTCCCTGGAAGTGTTCAGAAAAGATGTAGGTGTGGTGCTTGGGGACGTGGTGTAGTGGTGAGCATGATAGTATTGGGTGGATTGTTGGACTCAATGTTCTCAGAAGACTTTTCCAATCATAATGATTCTATCAGAAGGAAGAGCAGCTCTGGCCATGGAAGCTGGTGGCTGGCTGGTGCTGGGCTAGTAGCTGACTAAGCCACTCCAGACTCTGGCAGCAGGCAGGGCAGGGGACTCCACTGGGCCACCTTGAAAGGTGTTCTTCCTGGAATTACCAGGAGTGGTACACTAAAGCCAACCCTCAGAGTGCCTTTGTCTAATTTACCATCCTACATCCCATCAGATGGGGCCAAGGGGGCAGGGGGTGGCAGGGACACCTGCCTGCAAACTGCCAGACCAACCAGGGGAATTCAGAAAGGAGTGCCAAACAGTCGACCTACCTAAAAGTGAATCCTCTCACACACATAATGAAGGCAGAATTTGCATCAGAAATCCATACAGCTGTTTGGAAAGGGGAAGGTTGCCCTCAGGGACAAATCCACTCCCTAACACCCAGCCTCAGCGTCTCCCTCAAGCCTGGCCAAGGTCCTCCCCCTCATGAGGAAGAATCCTCCCCCTGAGGCACCTAAGCAACAGTGGAGCAATCCTGAGGAGACTGCTTTATTAAATTAAATGTCCTCGTGGGAGGATGTAATTCAGGGGGGTTTTTTCCTTTTTTTCCCCTTTTTTTTCAGCTGAAGCTCCCTTCTCGGAGAGTAGGAAGGGCTGCTGCTTTGGTGTGGCAGACTTCAAACTGAACTTTGCCTCTATTTCTATTTTACAGTCAAGCATACACAAAAAGTAACAGCTTTCCAAAATCAGGTTGTCTCTTCCTTCAGCTCTGATTACTCAGCCCCAGTTCATCACCAGGACAGTGTAATGCGGATCCATATTTGAAGTAGGACTCCTTAGTGAACACAATGGGGAGTGTCCTGCCTAAATGAATACCACAGCATGTCCCATAGAAAATAAATACAGATAAATCAAGCCAAGTCAGTTTCAGTTAGGCCAGATGTGGGAGTTTTGCCTTGAAGTAAAAACACAGGAATTTGGTCTTGTTCTGCTCTAAAAGAAATTAATTTAAGAAATCCTAAATAATCAAGACAGGCAAATGCTTTGTATAGAAGTAACCAGCACTACCTCCCTAAAATACAGATGAGGATTCTTCACACCTTTTTCTATACAAAATACCCAGCAGAAATTCTCAAATCAGTATTCTTTACTCTTAATAGTCAGCACTTCTTCTCCTTTAGGCAACATAAGGCCCTTAACAACACTTCCCTTGTGCCTGCACTGCACACAAAAGAGCATCCTGATGATAGGATCACAAAAAGAAAACATCTTTCTAGAAGCCCCTTAGAAGGTCTGTATTTTTGCAGGGCAAGTTAGTGCTTTTCTTGGTGGATCTGCCAATTACTTAGATACTGTTCTGCTTACTGGCCAGCTGCAAATGGAATAGTACATTTATGGTCTGAAAAATTACCCTAAATATAGTAACATAGAGCTTGGTATTCACGATTACTTAGTGACTTAATAACCAATATTCTTTGTTTAAGTTTGCTTTAAAAGCTGTTTTTCTAACCTCATCTAATACAAATTCAGGATAGGACATAAAGGCGAAACTGTTATCCCAGTATTTTCCTGGTGACATCATAAATAAACAAAAGCAGAAGGTCACATCATGATGTCCCCATGCAGCTCCAGTAATGGGACTTGGCACTGTAGTCTGGACATCACCATGGTTACTCCTAGTCTGCATTTCAAGCTTAGGTCCCAGCACACATTGAAGCTCAAATTTATGTCCAAATAATTTGAATACTAACACACAGAATGCAGAGTCTTCCAAAAAGCAGAGATTTGGAGCCACACTCTTCCTTAGCTCACATTCAAGCATGTGCCAACCCATAGATGACATTAACTCATAGCAAATTATCTGCTCTTATCACCATCTGGCAAAAAATTACATGATCAGTGCAGCTCAGACCAGTCAGCCTAGGAGCCTTCTAAGAAAGCTGGTGCCTGCAGCAAGATGCTCTAGGATGTGTGGTTGCTGAGCTGTACTTTAGGACCAGAACTGCAGACACACAGAGGAGAAAGTACACTTCATTTCAGACAACTTTCTGGCTTGTGTTCCACCAGGTAAAGGAGATGCAGCAGAATTTCCTGATTCTTCTCAGAGCAAACACAATTTCTTGACTGTCTTAGGTCACACATACCAAAAATGTCCTTCAGGAAGGAAATTGACATGTAAATGTTTTTGATTGTGACACTATAATCACACCTTTCCTAAGAGAAGAAAGTCAAGATGTCAGAAGGGCTCTCCAGCCTGCTTGTTTGTGGTCATTATTTCTTTGCAGCTCTTGGAGACGCTGAGTGAAATTGCAACATTTGTTCTAAGAAGGGAGAGTGTATCAACATCAGACAGACAGTCGGAAACCCTCTTCCTACCAATCAGCACTCACTGTCTGTATCGTATCATCTTGCAGATATATTATTCAGGTTTTTATTTGGTTTGGGATTATTTTCATCTAATCATCTTGAAGGCTTTCTGTATAGAGCAGCTTCATTCCGAGCAACAACATGATCCACACAGTTGGGAGAGGTGTGTGAGTAAAATTGGCAGCACACTACAGACAGGAAAAATGAAGGGAAAGATGAGAGGTGAGACCCCATCTGCACATGCTGTACAGAGCTCTGATTCATGTAGGTAAGGTCATAGATGTAAACTGGGCTTTAAAAGACTTGCCCAGAAGAAAATTGATATCAGAAAAGTAAGAATGACAAAGTTCTTGACTCTCTAGCTTTGCTGAGACCCTCAAGCTCATTCTAATTCCCTCCTCCAAACAGAGAAGGCACCTTAACTTGCTTTGGCATTCAGAAATTCCCACTTGAGACTCCAGTGACTTGCCTCACTGGCTTTTTAGGTCATAAATACCTCTTCTTAAAAAGAAGAAAAAGGTCAGATTCGTTAAAGACTTCAGAGCTCCACTCATGACTAGCAGGCTGTTGCAATGTAATGACTCCAGGAGATAGGGCTGCAGTCCTGGTGTTAAGGAATGCAATCGGAGCTGTTGCCGGCACAGACATGTCACTGATGCTACTAAAACAAAACTTGAGCTAAAATTTGTTTCAAGTCTTTACTTGCTTGCAGTGGAAAGTTTGCTGGCAGCTGTTGTCATCATCAGCCTTGTGGCCATGTTTTTTTCTGAAGTGTCTTGTGTCTTATTGAGGCTTAATACTTGTTAAGTTGGGAGGGGACTCTGGGGAATCTGCCAAGAGTAGACAATAAAGTGTTCTTTTCTCCTGTTGTAACAGAGTCATAAGTTTTGGGTTATGGCTAATGGCAGCCACACATGGTAAATTAAAACATATACAAATAAGAGGAAAATGAGAGGGCTTTTCTCTCAGGAGTCCATTTAGCCTATTGCAGGTTCCCCTAGGGTTTTAAAAGCAATTGTAAAAACTCCCTGATTTTTCGCCATTAACTACTTTATTTTCCTGGTAGGCTAAGAGTGGGCAGTTTTATAGCAACATTCTTCTCCAGAGACCCCAGCTTGACAAGCTTTGATTTGGATTGCTCACATGCCCCTTCGCTATGGCTCTGCAGAGCAGCAGGGAAAGCTATGATCTGGAAAACATTCCCTTCCTCCCTGCCTGGATTTCTGGGAAAGCACTGAAATCCATCACCTGCTTGTGCACTGTCCTCTGGGTTTGCCTGCTCCCTCCCCATGGATTCCTGGGTTGGATGGTGGCCATGATGTCAGGGACATCATCTTTATCCTGTAAATGAACAGAGCGCTGTATCTCAAAGCGTTCCGAGGAAAGAACCACTGAAGCAAACCCTGCAGAAACAAGGGCATTGACCCCATGCAGTGAAGCCTGTACATGTGGCTTAGGACCATGAGAACCACTGCAGGACATCCCATAATTCATTGGCTTAAACGACTAGAACCACTTAAGTCCACCATCTTCAGTACAGAGACCCTCTAACATGTCCTGCAAGCAGACTGGGAGGTAGTGTATCATCACCCTACAGAGCCGCACATCAACCTCAGACTGCTAGGTTTAAGTTTAGATTCATAATCACACAACAGGACCAGTGAAGGCTAATCAGATTAAGACAATTGAGAAGCAACCAGCCACCTTCAGCAGAAAGAAAAAGGCTGGAAGTCCAGACAAGAAGTAGCATATTTTGCCCTTTAATTGTGGTTTTCCTTGTTTGCTTAAGCTGCCAGAGCCCTTGAAGTTACACAGAGCAAACATGGCCAGGGACTGGCATTGTTCTGGCAGTATGAGGAAATTAAAGTGTAAAAGATAGCTGTAAGATTTGTGGGATTGAACAGAGAGTTCTGCAGGTAGGTCTTGGGGTGGGAATTCAGTTCCTTACAGTGCCTCTGGGTCCTCAGAGCAACTTTGAGCCTGCCACTTCATCTCTCTGTCTCCTCTCTCCCTTCATACAACAGCCAGGATGATGATACACCAGTGCCTTACCTATTTCTGCCTCGTCTCCTGGAATGCGAACTCCTTAGGCAGAGAGGTGCCTGCATGCAGCCCAACACAGCTCCTCCTGGCCCCAACGGCAGCAGGAAGGGAGGTGGCACTCCTGTGTTCCTACACAAGCAGAGGGACAGCAAGGCTCACACAGCAGCAAGCAATAGCCACCCTCTGCATGCTTAGCACTTCAAAGGAGATAATTGCCACACATAACTTAAACCTTATGGGTAATGCAGGAGAGTGGAATTAATTAACTGTCTTGGCACTTGGCCTTGGTTCTACTGCTCGTATGTATAATAAAAGATATAAACATGATGGAACTGTTGCTCTATTGTCATGCTGTGTAACTCAACAGGGAAAGCACTGCAGCACTGGAAGCCAACGTCTTTCCTCCGCACACTCTGCCTCAAGCAATCATTTCCTCCAGCAGGGATCTGGGACAAGAGCATTCCTGCTACAGTCACAGAGGGACAAGAAGCACAGAAATAAAACTCTACTTGTTGGTATCTGGCTTTCCTAAGTACCCAGCAGGAGTATCACCCTTGATTTAACCCTGAAATCTCAAACCCCACCAGAAGCCCACTCAGCCTCCCCTTGGTCGCTCACCTGGTGCTCTTTTGCCAGGTTCTCTGCACTTGCATCTATTCCTAGCTTTCATTCATGACACTCGTGTGTCTTTTGATCTTCCTGCATGATAAAATTTGATAACCTATTAAAAAAAAAAGAAACAAAAAAGACAGTTCAGCATTTTTAACAACAATCTCATTGGAATTTCTACGGAAGACCTGCAGTCTAACCTTGCAGAGGCAAACTCCTCAGGCTACCAACAGAGTCCTTCCTCCTGTTGTGACCCAAACATTTCCATAAAAATAAGGGTTTGGGTTTTTTTTCCTCCTACCATTAGCCTTTTTTGAAAAGTATTTCACAGATCCATTTTTACTTAGGGGGTGGTTAGCCTCCCTGATGGAAGTGCAGAGGTCCCAGCAGGGCTCTCTCCCCAGCAGGGATCCCTCAAAATAAAGGTAAGGTAATGGGTGCTCAAAGTTAGGCAACTGACATATTCTCGGGGGCAAAACTTTCTAAAAAGGCCAGCCCAGATGGCTGCCACAAGATAGATATTATGTCCTTTTGCTTTTGAAGTGTCTCTAAAGCTCAGGTTGCTTTCCTCTGATTCTAGAGCTCTGTGCAGCAGCAGCGTATGGATTTCAATTATCAGTCCCTGCTGGAAGACAATGAACAAAAAGCCATGCAAAAGAGGGGAAAGAAATCAGAGCCAAGTTCTCGCAGGTCACATGCCAGGTGAGATGACAGCAGTTCAGTCTGTTCACTTGTCCAAACGAGGCCCTGCTGCCATCTGTCCACATATTTCTATCCTTCCGGTGTTGTTGTCACAGCAAGTCCTTCATTCTTTTGACAAAGAAAACACCTGAACTATTGTCTGTGTATTGATTTGGTTGACTTGTGCCTGTGGAACTCAGAGCATCATTAATCTGATACAGAGAGCACTGTCTGAAAGGCTTTAACTAAGTATAATATCAAGTGTCACCCTCAGCTTTGGAGTACAAAAAGTGCAGATAGCACAAACAAAAGGGCCATATTCATCCTGGTTTAACTCTTCCAGCCTTCCCAACCATTGTCATCAGGTGGTTTTTCTGGAGTTGAATCAGAGGAAAATCTGAACCAGAAGAGAAATGGGAAAAAGCTGCTTGGATAAAGATGTTTTCCCGATTTGCTGCTTGATTGCCACTCCTGAGAATGCTGATGAGCGTAAACATTCATGTTGCTGTTTTTCAGATGTTGGAATGGTTTGCAATATGCTTACCAAAGGTGTTAATCACTTCCTACACAGAAACAAAATTCATTTCTCTTTAGAAAATGAACATACAGGTTGCTTCTGACCAGTACCAGTCTCTTAGAAGAAATTTGGCAGGGCAATTCAATGCACTGATGTTTGTCCCACCAATAAACTTCTATTTAGGTTAAAAAAGGCATTTGGATCCCAGTGACAGAGGCTGGGTCAAATGCTGCCTAGTGTTTAAGCCATCAAGGTGGTGTGGGGCCAGGGCACTCCTGAGCTCCACTTTCCTTCACAGCCCAGGAATGGGCCAAACACGTTCCAGAAACTTCCAAAAAGGAGAGAATGGAAACCAAAGTGACTCTTCTCAGTGTTTAAACCAATTCCAGTTGAAATCAACCCCACTGTGCCATGAAATTCACTGAGACCAGAAAGTGTTCTCTTGGTTCTACTCTTGCCAATGCAAAATAAGAAAAAAAAAGTTATTTTCTGATGAAAATCCAGCTGGCAGTGCTGGTGACCCAGGTAGAGTACCTAGGACAGAAAAACCCCAACTTCTGTCACTGAATTGTTGTTTCTCACTGACACTACAGAAAACAACCTGGAGATTAGCCCTGATAGCTGGTTTATGTTTCCCATTCTCTGCTGCAGTTCAGCCAATCCAGCCTATGTCAGGCTGTCAGCAACGCGTGACAACAGCTTCCTGTAACAAACAGGCCATGTTCCAGTAGCGCATTCCACTTGCATTAATCCTTGCATTGCTCCGTTTAAGATCCCAGGCAGACAGGATTGGGAAAGCAACAGAGGGATCAGTGGGCAGTGAGTGTGTAAGTGTGACCAATTCTTAGAAACCAGCCTTGCTGACAGTGGGCCATCCCAGAGCTTCTCAGAAGGAAAGAGAGATTGGAACTTGGCATCCTAAAAAAGAGAATAAAGTAACTCACATGTGCTGTGGGTTTAACCCCTGCTGCTGCAGTGAAGAAAGCCAGCTCATGAGTACTTATGGAAACAACAATACTTACATTGTGTCTGCATTGTGCTTCTCTTTTTGATCACTAGAGCACTGAAAATCCTGTGGGGTTGTGCACGGCACAGTAACCACAGTGCAGAGAAGAAGCTTGACTGGCATGAGGTAACGAAGAATCACTTCAAAGTTTACATGCTTCTTGTGCAGGTGAAGAGTTTATGTTTTAGCTACACAGCTTTCCTGAGGGTGGAAAATAAATTTAACACAAATGAAACATAGCTGTTTAAAAATAATCCTGCTGCTCTCTGTTTGTATTTCCTTTCTTTGCTTCCTCCTCTCTGAGAGTGGAGGAAGAGAATGTCGGAATTTGCTAGGAATTCATTCTTCTCTTACATTTTCTTACAACATTCTTGTAGCATTGTAGCCCATGCGGAAACCTCTCTACACCCAAAAGTTCACAAAACTCTTCAACTACTGAACTGGACCAGCTCTTAAAGACAGTCTTGTTAATCGTGGAGAAAAAGTCAGACTGACACTGAGAAGAATAACAACTCAAGGCTTTTTGGTCTCAGAGGAAAATGGCCAAAGTTTTATATCAGGCTTACTTTTTGCAGGGAGAATAATGATAGTTCTCCTATAATTTTTTTGGTATCTTGCCAATGCCCAGTCTTGCTGTCTCAGCTGAGGTAAACGAGAAATTGGTGTCATCAGCAAATTGCTTGCAACAGATTCTAAGCTGTTCTTGCTCAGAGAAACATCAAAAAATTCTTTAGGTTGTATCCTTTGGCTCACTTGGAGGCATTTTTCTCTAGGTCAGAAATTACCTGCTGCTACCTCCCTTTCTATCCAAGGTAGGACTTGGACTATTTTGCAGTATGTGCTTTACGAATCAACTGTTACTCTGTCCTTCCACTGCTACACAACCAGTCCAGAGGAGAGAGACATCACCTCACTCTGATAGGGGGGTGAGGGGTACCTGTGTTATCTGAATTTGTTTGTGAAAGCTTTTGATAGCTACAGGGAGGTATGTTATAAACTCTCTCTAATGAATACTTGTAGACATGAATGTTTGTGCATACCTTCACTATAGGAACAAGTTGAAGCCTGCACCATTTAGTCTGTCTTACTTCTCAGAATTGCACCTCTCTGAGCCTCTTCTGAAGATTTTATAGGAACATTACATAAATTGGAAGAGTTCACAGAGAAGTAGTATGAGACTTTTCTTGACTGAAGTTAGAGATGACAAACAACTTAGAATTTATTCTCAATTGGAAAAGCATTTAATAGGTTTGATTTGTAAGAGCATTCATCTGTAAGATCACTTTATTGCAAATCATATATGAAATAAGAGAGGATTTCAGTACTTCATGTAATTATACTGCCAAGAACTCTAAGCAAGTCTGATAACACAATATTTATTTCTGTGGTAGATGTATTTTTAGAACTGCCATGAGTTACAAGGCTGAGAACAACAGTCAAGTGATGTCTAAGTATGCTGATACATACAATGACTTTTGTCCTATACCTCTGATTTTTAATTATGAAAAATGATATTTCTATAACTTAAAGTGAATGTAAAATCCTAATTTAAGATCTCTAACCCTGCCAGCAGCCCTATATGAGAAGCCCCTACTGATTAGAAGCCCCTACTGAATCTGTAAGATGCATACATGGTGGTTTTGTTTTGAGAAGGCAAGAGGTTGGAGAGGAGAAAAAGTGTTCAAACTCTTCTTTAAGGTATCAAGTCAGAGGAAGAGATAGTGAGGATCCCCTCTATATCTTTCAGACTCCAGTAATGAGTTAATGTCAAGCCCAACATCTTTTAAAGACCCATCATCAGATTCACTAGAAGGCTCCAGAGTTAGTCTGGAGAAAAGGTACCAAGAAAGCTGGCATTTATTCTATCCATTTAAAAGTGGTCAGGATGGTCTTTATGCAGCCCTGGTGCTGTCATGTTGAGCTTAGGATGCAGGATGTAAAATTTCATCCAGCATCTTTTATGAGACCTGCTGACATAGCTGGAAGGAGCAGACCATTTCTGAAGCACACCAGTCTTCTCTATTATGCAAGCAGAACCTTTTCCACACTGTACAGTCTAACAGCTATTTCGGGTGGTAATTTACCTAAGCAGTTACTCAGTTTATGCCGTTACGCAACCCTCATATAAACAAATTGTAGGCAGGCGCAGTACATTCAGATTGGACAGGGATTTACACTTCAAGATATAGTGTTTTTGGAAAGGGCTTTGGAAGCTTTAACAACTCCAGTTTTATGTGGCACCAAGACTATGACATGTCCAGAACCCAAAGTCTCCATAACAGTTAGCACTGTTGCCCAATTATTCAGTGTAAGCTACTGAATCACCCAAACCACTTCCTGCAGCAGACTTTTTGTAGGTGTCTTATCCAAGTACTGACCAAGCCCAGTCCTGCTTAGCTTTATGAAATCATAGCCTAAGGTGGTGTGACTGCAAGCACAAACACTGTACATCTGTCATTTCAGCTCTCTTAGTAATCCACTTGTCTTCTTCAGAAATAAGCCTTCCTTTCAAGGCTGTCATAAGATGGAGTCTTATAGGAAGAGTTACTTGCCCGTTGCAAAATAATCTGAGTATATTTACTTCAAATATCAGCATTTCATCTGATCAGTGATGAAAAAGCTCATCTTGCACAACACTGGCTAGATTTCATGGTACTTTCCCCTTCTGGCCACTGGCAGTCTAGTAACTATAATGAAAATGGGAAAGTAAGAAAAGAAGATCTAAAAAATGATAAATGGTACCAACTGTGGGATCATTTTACGAACAAACACAGGTTTCTAAAGTTACTCAGAGCCTTTGACAACTTCCAATATAGCAAATCTTATCAAGCCTGAGTGTTTAATTTAGGTGCCTAAATAAAAAATAAAGGAACTAGCCTAAGCAAAGGTTTAGCAGGTTGATTGTATGTACCCAGGATTATGTTTCTGAAAGTGTTAAACTTCTACAGCTCCCACTGCTTTTAGTCAACATCTCCTAACAGTCACTGCAGGATATCTGAAAATTAAGATTTATAGTTTTATTTGATACAAAAAAAGTAATGTTTACCCAGATGAAGGCTTCTGTCAGGCCATATCCTGATCTCTGCCTACAGCTTGAATAACTATGCTATATGCAGGACTGATGTGCAATGTTCTTGCCTCCCAGCCATGAGCAATAAGCAGCACAGCTGCTGCTGATGCAGCCCATGGGCTATTGTCAGAGGGCAGCTGCTGTGTCCTTCAGAGAAACAGGGTGTTCCCCACAGTTATGGAAGCATGTCCCATACACTCCATGTTCTCTGACCTGTTTCACCTTGAAATATCCTCTGCAGTAATTCAGGATGAGCTTGCACTGACCTAGGACTCCACTGAAGCCATGAGGTGGATACTCCATGTGCAAGCTCCTGCAGTGTCCTGTCTCCCACATGTACCACGTGTAACATATGGTACGAATACTTAAACACTTAGAGCAGGACTGAAAATAAATCTGAATTGGAGTATAAC
>VWZO01021051.1:0-37355 GCA_013396975.1 Bucco capensis | reverse complement strand
TAAAAAAAAAAAAAAAAAAAAAAAGAATTTTCTTTCCTGTTTCTCTTTGTACTTAGGCTGGGCAAGATATCTAGCCCAATGCAGCTACGTAAAGAAATGAAAGCAGTTGATAACAATAAGCTTTTGCTACACTTAAAAGGATGTACCACTCCCCCACCCCTCAGTAAATTATTTTGCTGGAGGCTACATCATTCTCTCTGAGTAGTATGCTGGGAGTTGACAGAGGCGTGAATAATTCCCCAGGTAGGAAGCCTCCCCAAGCCTAGGTGAGCTGCAGCATGTTGGGCTGCCCTTTGATGCAGACTGGTTGGGCAGGTTCCGGGTGCCCCAGGAACCGGTCTGACAGGCCTGTTATGCCAACAAATTCTGGTATGATTCCATGCTCTCCAGAATGCAGAAACCTGCCCAGCCAGTTAAATGAAAGGCATATTAGGTTATCCATTGCACATTGTATATATCTTAGGCGCAGCAGATCTCCTCTCAGCATTCTCTGGTGTGGTCCACAGTGGCTTCCTCATCTCACTTACACTTAAGGTTTGTAGCTGGAGGGGAAGTCAATAGTAAGTGTTTATCACCCCGATCAAGGACAGAGCTGTTCTCAATTCGAACAGAAGGGTGAGTTTTGAAAGTCTTTCTTTAAAATTAATTTAAGATAACCTTAAGCAAAAATGTCTCTTGTGCTTGAAGTGGTAGAATGGCTATCTCCTTAAGGTGGCTGAGTACTGCCAGTCTCTGAGGCACTTGTCAACAGGATTTTTGTGAGTGGAGCTTTTTGACCCTTCTGTGTTCAGCTCAACATTCTCTGCTCTGTCTGCAGGAGTATTTATTGGAGATACAGTTCCATGAAATGAGCATGGGAGCGAGAGATAGAAACTCCACTGCCAATGACTTGGTTTCTTGAGCAGGTCACTTAAGTACTGCCTGTTGGTCTTCTACTTTATAGAGTGTTTTTATAAGCCCTGCCTCATAACAGCACTGCGGAGACAAGGCATAGAGCCATCACAGTAAGATGTGTGGTTGCTAATTCTTGCCAGACTAACTAATTGTTCGTTTTTATGGAGTGATTTAATTAAACCTAGGTTTACATATTGAGAATTGGCTTCATGGTAAGATAGGAAACATCCTTGTCATTATTACTGCTTTGTTTCTAGATGCTTATTAGAAATGTACCTGTTTAGAATAATAACGGTAGTAGCAATGGCAACAGCTTTCAGGTCCTAATCATAAAGGGTAAGCAGGGCTCAAAGCTGTGCCTGTATCTGCAGCTGAATCCATTCACAGCTTCTGTGTCAAATAAGAAAAATTAAACAGTGTGAAAACAAAAACTGTGGAATCTAGTAACTGATTAACTACTGCAGCACAGAAGTACTTGCTGAGCTGAATAGAAAGGAATGAAGACAGGTTTTGTCATGCCTGTTAGAACAAAATAACTCTTTAACTTAAGTAAATGTGAATCTTCTCACCATCTGTGTCACTACATTTTTGAAAACTCTCACATAGCTACTTCCCTCTCCCTGGAAATCTTGATTTTTTTTTTTTCCTATCTTTAAGTGAAACAATTACTGTTCTATTTCAGGATGTAAAAGAAACCAAATCAGAGTCCACAGCGGACATAAACCACTAGACAAAGAAAAAATCTATAGAGGATTATGTAAGACTTTATGGTAGACATACAAGAGGAAGCTTCAACTATGGAAATGTTCTCTGCCAACTATTTCCAGGTTGATAGAAAAATGAATATTTACTATTGTTTTGTAGAATGCCAATAAAAAGGCCTTCTGAGCAGCTAACAAAATCAATGAATAGCAGATTGAAATGACTTCCTCATTAGCAACATTCTATCTCTGTGTAAAAATTTTCCTTCAAAGTGTGGGAAAAGAAAAAAGAACATAGGGCAAGCCTTGCACTCTCACAGAAGTGAATGATATTCATCAGGAAAAACTGTTTCATTTTTAGCATTTCTGTTGATTTTGCAATCAAATACAGAAGGAAAACTTGCCAAGGAATAAATCATTTTCAAAAGCAAAAAATACAGCTGGCTAAATGGTATGGTTTTCACAGAGACTCTCTGTAGAGCCTATAAAATGCTACAAGAGAGCTTTGTTTTCAAAAGTTACAGGATTTTAACACAGCACATATTTAAAATTCAAACCAAATAAATAAATCAGGTTTTCAAAATTCTGCTTGCTCTACAGTTTGTCTCTTCTCTTTTATTTGGGTTTTCCTTGGTTGTTGTTTTTTTTTAGGGGGCAGGACAAGCAGGGACTATTGTTTGGGCATTTTTTTTCACAGAAGGTAAGTAAAATGTTATTTCCTATATATTGTTTCTCTTTTGCTCGTTTTTCTGTCCTGAATTCTTGTCATTCACTACAATAAAAGGTAGATGGCATGATTTCGTACACAGACCTGTAAACTTTTACTTCAGTCTGCCTTCCAAGCCTGAGTCTCCCAAGCCTGAGATAAATATGCATAACTATTAAAACTATTCATGCTAACCTGAGAAACATCAGTAGGAGAAAAACATGTTCCCTTGCAGCTAACACAAATAGCTGCTTTTGCTGCTGCTTAGAGGCTGAGGACTAGGACCACTGCACTGGGGTCCTGTGCTACAGCATCCCTCAGGTTGCTTTATTATTTTTCCTCCATCAAAGCTCTCTGAAAGACCTGAGAGTTTCAGTTGAACAAATCCTAGCTGTTTCTGACTACAGAGGAGGAGCAGTGAAAGCACTTCAAAGAAGAGGGCTTCTTAAACTGAACAATGTTACTGGCATCAGGGAATTTGATCTTGGCTCCATTTCAAATGTGGCTATGCAAGCAGCTTGAGAAGAATCAAATTCATCTAGTAGGGGTGATGGGGTGGCTCCTCCCTGGCTTTCCAGAGAAAGCAGCTCCCTGTGCCACGGTATCCCATGGTGTGCTCTGTGTGCCCTCCCTGCTCTGGGTCATCACACCATTCTGAGGACTGCTAGTTCCTGCACTCAGAGTTCCAGTCCTGCTTCTGAAACTGGGCTCCTCTGATGTCCTTATTGCAACTGCAACATAAAGTCCATTAAACTGAGCATGAGTAGAGAGTTGGGCAATATGTGGATCCCTCAGTGCAGATCTGCAAACGAAGGAAGTTGTGAGCACGCTGACCATTCATGTGTATGTGCAATCTACTAAATCTCATGTGAACAAGGATGGACTTCAGTATTTTAGTATTTTAGAGATATGTGTGTATATATAGTTTTTTATATATATATAAAGGAGAAGAGTGATCTGTTTACAATTCTCTTTAAAGCAATTAAAATATTTAACTTGCAGTTCCCCAATATAAGCCAAAGTTGGTTTTAATCTTTACATCTAAATTTAAGTTAATAGAAGCCAAAAATGTAAGCTTTGTGCTAATCTCTTTTAATCGTATCCTGTATGCATATGCAGTGAGCTAGGTCACCTTCTGCTACCTGAATGGCTAGAAACACTGACACAGCCTCCGCACTACCCCAAAAAGGGATGTGTGGGGTGTGTGAATTAAAGACTATTTATTTTGTTTTATCTGTGCTGGAACAGAGCAGTACTCTTACAATAGAAATTCAGCCAGTAGTTGATTTGCTGGTTAACAGTCCAGTCATTAGGAAGGCAGGCATTATCACTAAAGCATAACAGAAAATCAACAGCTCCAGCCAGGTCTAAAATCATAGAGTAATAGAATCCTAGAATGGTTTGGGTTGGAATGGACCTCTGCAGGTCATCTAGTCCAACCCCCCTGCAGTGGCCAGGGACATCCCCAACTAGATTAGGTTGCCCAGAGCCCTGCCAAGCCTCACCTTGAATGCCTCCAGGGATGGGAACTCAACCACCTCCCTGGGCAACCTGGGCCAGTGTTCCACTACCCTTGTGGGAAGGAACTTCTTTCTAATGTCCAGTTTAAATCTACTCCTCTGCAATTTAAAACCATTGCCGCTTGTCCTTTCACTGCAGGCCTTTGCAAACAGGCCCTCTCCAGCCTGCTTGGAAGTTCCCTTTAGGTACTGGAAGGTCACTAGTAGGTCCCCCCGAAGTCTTCTCTTCTCCAGGCTGAACAATCCCAGCTCCCTCAGCCTGTCCTCAGAGCAGAGGTGTTCCAGCCCCTGAGCATTCTNCAGCTGCACTTGGAGCCATTGACCACTCCCCTCTGGATGTGACCAGCCAGCCAGTTCCTTATCCACTGAACAGTCCACCCATCCAATCCATAGCTCTCTACCTTGGCCAGTAGAATGTTGTGGGGACTGTGTCCAAGGCCTTGCACAAGTCCAGCTAGATCACATCCACAGCTTTGTCCCTTGTCCACTGAGGTAGTCACAGTATCATAGAAAGCCACTAGGTTTGTGAGACAGGATCTGCCCTTAGTGAAGCCATGCTGACTGTCTCTGATCACCTCCCTCTCCTCCATGTGCCTTAGCAGACCTTCTAGGAGAATCTGCTCCATGATTTTCCCAGGCACAGAGGTGAGGCTAACAGGTCAGTAGTTCCCAGGCTCCTCCTTTACACCCTGTTTGACAATGGGTGTACCATGCCCCTTCTTCCAGTCACTAGGGACTGCACCTGACTGCCAGGTGAAGCTAGGTGGGCTAGGATTAAATTAGATTCCCTTTCTGCAGAGTTGCTGATGGATCAGTATTCTGCCACCTATTTGAATGTGCCATATTAAGGGTTATTTTGAAGTCTGGACATGAGCCATGATATCATAGAAAGTTTGATATCAGTTGAAGGGCAATAATGGTGAAGCATTTTTCCCACAGTTTTATTGTCTAGGGGTGTGTGTGTTTACTCTCATGAGATGAATGAGATGCAGTTCCAGTTAGTCTAGTCAGCTTAAGACATTCAACAGAAGTGATTGTGGAGTAACAGATTCCTCAGTAGTTTTCTAGTATGGTTAATGATTTAGGGCTATATTCAGTAGTTGATGGTCAAGTATGTGATTATGGAATACATAAAATCAAATAAATCTGGAAGGGAGATAAAGTTCAACTGCTGGTCTTAATCCATTATCACTTATTGTTGAGCAGTTGAGAATAACACTGTAGAAGCCAATGAATTTATATTGCTGTAAAGATCAGTATGAGAGAATATGAGAATAACCTGCTCACACAGTTTATTGGGAAATAAAATGGATGACAACTATTTTCCAGAGTGCTTTCTATAAATAGAAAGAAAAGTCCAGTTTATGGTAAAATACTTGAACAATTGGCAAGAGGGCTATTTTACTGCTACTTAACAGATCTGTGTATACATTTGAGTCATCTGTTTCTCTTAACTCTGAGGAAATGGTTACTCTCCTACACCACAAACTTTTGAATTAGAGATGTTTCAAAAGTGGAACAAAAAGCTGCCAAGAAGCATTGTTTAAGAAGACTAGAGTGTCTATCACATCCTCTTATGACCATGATCTTCCATAAGATGTGCCTAATTTTAATTCTACCATGTGTGCTGATACAATGGATCAAACCTACAATGTAAGGAATCTGCTGCTGAGCTACTGAACATTGGATTTATTTTAGTCGAAAAATAAGCAATTAAACAATGGTGAGAAATGAGCAGAAAAGTCAACTGCAAGGTTTTTCAAAATACTTCCAAAATTAAGGTACATATTTGATGGGAAACTAAGAGTATTTTCAACCAAGGTGAACAGCAGATTTAAAGCCTGCTTGATCAGGGGTTGTCTTGGACTCCTGTCTGACAGCATTTCAAAATGGTGAAATGGTATTTTAGATCCAGTTTTATTAAAACTGCAGCTCCATGTAGAAATTCCAAAGGCCAAGCCAGACACAGGCTGAGGAGGAAAGGGCTGGGACAATACATGTTTGGAAAAGCGGGACCCCTGGCACCCGAATGCCGGCTGTACTTCCTGCCCCGGCCCGGTACCTCCTGTCCCGGTTCGGTATCTCCGAGTCCAGGCCGCTATTTCCGTCCCCAGTCACCGGGTGGCACTTAAACTCCTTCACTGCAGCCCCTCAGGAACATCCACCCCCCTCTCTCGCGAGAGCAGCCGCAATCCTCGCGAGACCCGCTCGGCCCCACCTCCCCTACAGAAAAGGCACTCGGCCAGAGCTTTCCCTTTTCCCGCCGTTTCGCGCGGAGCTTCCGGGAGCCAACCAGGTAACAGCGCGGGCTGACTGCCCCGCCGCCGCCTACTGACGGCCGTGAGTGCGCGGCTCCCGCTCGGCTCCGGGGCACGGGCTCTGCCATCGCGCCGCGCCGCCATCGCGGCCTCAGGCCTCGGCCCCCAGGCTGCTTGGGTTCTGGCGGGACACGTTGGAACCACTGGCCCCCATTCCACCGGCAGCCTCCCGGGCGGGGAGGGCGGGCTGTGCCCCCCCGTTCTCCCCGTTTCGGAGGCTCCGGCAGAGCTTGCTGCCGCTCGGGGAAGCGGGTTGGACATGCCCGATCCCTCCTGTGCCGTCCGGACTCTGGGCGGGATACGAGCCTGGCGGGAAATCGGGGCGACTGAGGCGCTGGGGCTTGCTGCCTTCCGGCGAGCCTCCAGGCGCTGGTCGTGGTGGGATTGCTGAGAGCACCCCGGAGATCCTCCCGCGAGTGAGTTTCTGTGAGTGTTTGTGAAAAGGGAAAGGAAAAAAAAAACCCTAAGAGCTAAACCTCAGGGAGGTAAAGGAGAGTTGGGTCTGTAGGACCAGCTAGCGCTCGGGCTTTTTGGTGGGGTACAGGAGGTTTTGTGCTCCCTGGAGTCACAGAGGCAGCGTGTGCCTGTGAGCCGAGGTATCAGTACAGATAAGCAGCTCCAGTGTTTTTTCGGTGCTACCTGCAAGAGCTGGTGAAGGCGTGTGTAGGAAGGCAGTCATTTAGAAAGCTGCGCCAAAATCTTAGGGTGCCAGCGGGAGCTGGTGCTTGGAAGAAGAGGGAAATGGAAACATGCAGGTTGTTCTGTGAAAGGGTTAGTCAGGAGAGTGAGAGCAAAGTCCTGCCTGCGTCCAGCAGCCAGACGCTCGGGACAGAGGCAGGCACTGTACTTCCATCTCCCCGCAAGCAGCTTCCAGTTCTCTCCCTGCCTGCAAGTCTCTGTACATCCATCTCAGGCTTTTTTTTTTTTTTTTTTCCTTTCCTGAGGACTAGAGAGTAAGCTAAGAAGCTGACATTGCTGAATGGCTTTTACATATGAACAATGCCCAGACCTGTCAAAGGCTCTACTTGTCCACTTGTTGAGGGCCTTCTGTTGGAAGACAGGTTGAACACCTGTAGAAAGCAGTATATCATTTTGGGCTCTTGAAGCAGGTGAAGCTTGGAAAAGTGCATTGCTCTTTTCCCCCCTGTTTATATTCTGTTGATAGGCTAATTGTTTGCAAAAACTCTGAACCAGTTTTGTGATTATTTTGTTTTATTGCAGTTGTCTTGGGGAGGGGAACCAAAACAAAAATACTAGGGACAGCTTTTATTCTAGAGTCAAATGACCTTCTCTTGAAAATCATTCATCTGATGTACATCTAAGACAGTTGAGAGCATGTTTGTTCATTTTACTTCCCCAGCACTTGGCAGAGAAAAAGATGGTTTCTGAGATATCTCTTGTTGAATGTAGAAAAGTAAGAGCTTAAAAGACATTCCTAATGTCACTAGGCAATCAGCTCTACAGAGAAGCATTGAAAAAAGGCTTAAGGTGATTGCATACAAAGTAGAGCATTTCAGCTGCAAACATGCAAGCAGATTACTGTTCAACTTCCACTGAAGAAATGTAGGAGTTGCTAATTTGAAAAGGTAATTTCATTTTCTATTAGGGACTTTTCTTAATATAAGAACATCAGCAAACTTGAAACCAGGCACTGAAATGGGCATTTTCTATGGACAGAGCTTGTGAAAGCAAATGTGGAGCTACCTAATGATTACTGAGTGTTCTGTCAGCTCCATTACTGTAGTGTTTATATATGCTTATACCATAGCAAACATACAGTTCAAGTATTCCTGCATTGTCAAGAATAGATTACATTTATTCCATTATTTTTATTACAGTTGCTCCTTGTATTTGTCTATATAGATGTTGTTTATTGCTCAGGCTGCTACTTTAGGAAAGTACAAGATACCTTAGTTTTTTTTCTTATTGTAATTTATATTACCAGTAATAGCAGAGATAGCGATGTCCACTTGGTATTGACACAATCCCTGTTCAAAAGTGTTTGTTTAAAATTGACCATGTAAAAATGGGGAGAACTTAGAATGTCCAGTTTCACATACAGAGATGATGTATTTCAATATTGGACACCCAGTATGGATAGAATTGAGTTTTACCTTGGCTCAAACCCAGATCTGAGTACCATGTTTCCCATGTAGTTTACCTGAGGGCATCATCTTCAAAACAAGAATTGTAAGTAAGATTGTTCCAAGGGGTGTAGACAGACTAGCTTTTAAGACAGAGTTATCTGACTTTAATAGTCATCATGCAGATCTTCTGCCTTTTGCTCAATTTCCTGCCCATGGGGATGCACCATTCTTGTGCCTGGAGGAAGTGATCCTTGAGTATTAATCATAGAATCATAGAATGTTAGGGGTTGGAAGGGACCTAGAAAGATCATCTAGTCCAACCCCCCTGCCAGAGCAGGAGCACCTAGACCAGGTCACACAGGAATGTGTCCAGGCAGCTCTGGAATGTTTCCAGAGAAGGAGACTCCACAGCCTTCCAGGGCAGCCTGTTCCAGTGCTCCATCACCCTTACTGTAAAAAAGTTTTTCCTCATGTTAATACTAATCCTCCTGTGGTCCAACTTGCTTCCGTTCCCTCTTGTCCTAACATTGGATGACACTGAGAAGAGCCTGGCTCTCTCCTCCTGACACTCACCCTTAACATATTTGTAAACATTAATGAGGTCCCCTCTCAGTCTTCTCTTTTCCAGGCAGAACAGACCCAGCTCTCTCAGCCTGTCCTCGTAGGACAGATGCTCCACTCCTTTAATTAACCAACTCTTGGGCTTCTGTTCCCTCTAGAGCATGTTCCCATGGGGTTTTTTCAAGAAGGTCCCTGAAGGAGTCAGGACTTCATCATCATGAAAACTTCAAGGGGATGTGAGCTTTTCTTTGCAGAAGGGTCTTGTTTGAATCCATGTTTATGTAAAGGATGTATATGCACAAATATATTTCTGATAAAACTTTGGATAGATGCTCTTGCTAACAGCCCAATTTTGGAAGCATGGGTTACTTTTGCTAAACAGGAATTTTGTTGAACTATAGTTTTATATAGGAAAAGACTCCTAAGCATATTAATCTAATTTCAAGTTGATAGCTGTTTAAGGAGGAAGGGGAAGTTCTGTTAGTTTATAATTACTTGTAGCAGAATACTTAGCATCTTCCACCCTTCCAGGGTGCCTGCAGTATATTAGTACAACTCATAGGATAGGCAGTAAGCTTTGTATTTCATCTGTGGCTGCAAGTTATACTCTGATAAATGCCAATGTAAGTGTTGTTGATCTGTCATTACAGGCATACACCTGTCTGCAGAAACAGCTTCATAATTATGTAATTTAAAACTTCAAGGGTGAGAGTGAGCCAGTTCTGCAAATAAGTCAAAGAGCTGGGAGCAGGAAAAAGCAGGATGAATGCATCTGGAGGAAGCTGTGGGAGCCCTAGTTGTACAGAACCTACAGGAGATTTCTTCAAGGAATTGTGGTCCAAACTGAAAGAATGTCATGATAAAGAAGTACAAGGTAAACTGTTGAGGTTTGGGTTTGCAGAAGGCTATCTGTTACCACAGGAAAACTTTGAACCAGAATGCTGCTCTGTCTGCATGGAACAAAATAAGAGTTTTAATGCCTTATGCAGAAAGTTGGACTGGGTGATTACAAATGACCACCTAAGCCTGTTAACAGGATTAGAGTTAAACTATCAAAAAGTATAAATGATTTGCTAAGTCAGTGAAGAAAAAAGTAACACGATATCACATGAGATCAGAGTTTGTTTAGGAAATATTCAAATGTTCCTTTGCCTTTAAAGGAACATTTACACTTCCAAATGAAATTATTGGGTGGAATTTTTTTTGTTTTGCCTGTGGGTTTAGTCACTTCAGATACATTTAAATAGTTTGCATTGCTTATTTCCTCTCACTTGTGCAAAATACCACAGCAGGTTCATATTACTGAAGTAGAAAGTATTTCTTCATTTCTTAGTGTTCTACATTTTCTCAGCAAAATTTATAATAAAGTGACTTATTTTATATTGTATTTTGCAACCTGTGGTATTTTACCGTGGATTGACTGTTAGTGTCTGTTCATTCTTTAGTAGTGCAGGAAATTAATAACACACAAAGTAAAGATCCATTATTGCAGCATATATTTGTGTTCATAATCTTACTGTAATATTATTTTACAAGTAGTATTCATAAAATGTTTCGCTAAAAATACTAAGAAGTTAACATTTTGTTCTGCTAATCTTACTCTGCACAATCCATTCTTTTGGATGGAATTAGAACAGTATTTGACCAAGTCTTCCAACACACATATCCTTATGCATGAAACAGTATTTATATTAGGCTGGAATAAAAACAGATGAGTTTTTGTGAATTAAGAACTTCAGTCATGCAAATGGATCTTTGTAGCCAGATGTCACTGCAGTGACCTTGGCTGTTTCCATCAGCCTCAAAACAGTTCCAGGTCTGTCTCTTCAGGTCCAGTTATATCATCGCTACTTAATTTCAAAGCTGTGTGAGACTGTTTTATAAAGTATGAATGTTTCATACCTCCCACTGAATGTCTTGACTCCACAATTTGCAGCACTGAGCCTTGACACTTTGTGTTAGTAGGTCAGAAAAAAACCCAACCAAACCAAAAGCTTGTATGAGTTTGGCAACTGAAGGATCTACCAGATTAGGAGCATTTTGTTACATGAAAAAAAGTACGTGCAATTATATGAAATATAATTTTATATTGTGTCCTGAAACACCAAAAAAGTTGTGGTTTTATTACTTTCTTCTTTTTTTGTAATTCCTTCTGATTCGTTTCAGAGTGGGTGTGATGTCAGCCCCAGATAAATGCAGAAGCACTGACAGAATGGGATCTGGCAATCCATGGCATGTCTGAACAATAAAAGCTGAACAAACAAAAAGCTCTCATGTTAAATGACCCCTTCTCTAGTTTCTTGGGATATGCAGCACATGATTTGAAAGTTTTGGTTTTCTTTACGCAAGTGAAGATACTCTTTCGAACACATGCTGGGTGTGGCCAAGTAGTTTTGCCACTAGGCAGTCTTTTTCATGCCTAGCCCTTTGTCAGTATGTCCTGCACCCTGCTAGGTGAAATTAGGTCATCAACGATAACATCAAAGACATGCCTGCAGGAGAGTTAATTTTTTCAAAAGGTGGGGATCTTCTAGAAAATGGTACTGGGAGATATTTTAGAAACATCAAACACAGGCTTGCCTGGGCTTTGCTTGTTTCTGAAGTCTATAAATAAGAATTAAAATTGACTCATGAGTTTCCAATCTAAATGTCAGCAAAAAATTAGTTTAAAGATGGTGGAAGGTGGATTAAGGGAAAGTTAATAGTTGGAGAAGAAACTTTCTGCACGTACAAAGGACAATGCACTGAACACTGTAATGATGGAATTCTTATTACAAATCCATGAAAAGTAGGATTTATGACACAAGGCATATTATACAAGTTACAATATGTATCTGTAGAATACAGACTAGAGAATACTTCAAACTCATACAGTTTGAAATGGATTCTAGTGAATTTTTATATTAATATGTTGCAAAGGGTGTATTTATCCACCATGTTAGCTAAACAAACTGAGCTTCTTATTCTTTTAAATTGATCACTTGCAAAAAATTTCAAATTTTGGCCTTCCAAGAAAATAGCTTATAATTTTCTCTCAAATTGATTATATGACAAGGGGTAGGACTCCTACAACCTTTTGAAAGATATTGGACATGGTCTGTGGCAGTTTACTTCTCATGGAATTCAGAAGTGATGAGCAATTTAGAATAATCGCCATTAAAACTCTCTTACCTATAGAATGAGATTCTTGCACAGTGTTGACAAATGAGAAAGGGAATTTAATAATGCTGTTTATAAAGTGACTAATTTCTACAAATGCTAATACTTGCATCTACTTCAAAAGAATGATATGGATATTTGCTGCATGTGGGTCTCATCAATATGATTCCTGAGGATGAATTCAAGTCTAAAGATCTATATTAAAAAGAAACACATTTCAGCATAGAAATATTCGAGTTTTTTATACAAGAAACAGCCTGTTTTTTTCCAGTTATTCCTCTGAAAAGCAGAAGGAATCAACAGAGAAAAAAATTCAGTCACAGGTGCAGAGAAAATTGAGGAAAGCTGTCTCATTGATAGATTGCTCTAGGAAAGGAAATTGCTTGAAGCTCCTCAAAAGTAAATAATTATAGAAGACAGGGCTGGAAGCGATCTTAGGAGGTCATCTAGTCCATCTCTATACCCTTAAGATAGGATTATGTCTGTGTCATGGCTGACAGAAGCTTGTCCAACCTGTTCCAAGAAAACTTGAGTGGTAAGGATTCTGCAAGTCTTACTAGGTGCTGCCAATTGTAGGAAAGTGTATTTCATGCATTGGGAAGTTAATCAGAACAGGAATTGTCATAGCCATTAATTGAAATACTGCAGGTACATAGTCTGATAAATTGACAAGTTTCATAAAATGGTGTTGTGCATGAATTAATCTGCCTACTGATAGTTCCAAGAAAGTCTCCTTCACTTTAATGAGGACAGTGTGTCATTTGCTGAAGTACTTACAAGCTTTAGGTAATTCAGACTTACACAGTCTGCAGCTTGTCTGTTCCATAGAAATACTGTGTTAGAATTGAATTGGGAATGTACATAGTGTAGTTCAACATAAGTTTATATGCTCACTAGAGTGTTCAATAAGGAAATCTGAAAAAGCAGAGCTCTTTAAGTGATTGTGCTTAAAGCCTCCCAGTGCTGTGGAAAAGCAAAAAGAAGAGATTACACTTGATGCAGTAATTGAATGCTCTTGGATAACTGTAACAAACTAGTTTCCTGCTTCTCATTGCAGTCATTTGAATTAAGAAAAAAAATGCAACCTTTAAGTAACTAGTTGGCTTCCTCCTGAATCCAGGTGAGAGGAGAGATAGTGTTACCTGTAGCACAGTGCTGGGCCTTTTAAGCTCTGCCTCTTCAATTTGTGGCTCAGGTTGCCACTCTTACAATCCCAACTGCTTGCTGAACAGACTACCTGTTCATACAGGAGATGCATTGTTGTGCAGCTTCATTCCTTCCGATGGGCGTGGAGCAGCATTAAAGCACACTTTATAGGGATTCTAATTGCAGAGCCTAATTGACTTGAATAGCAGCTACTTAAAAAAAATAAACCCTCTCTCTATGCTGATCTGTGTGATAGAACATAACATCTCACAGGTGTTGAACACTTAGAGATAAACAAGTATTGCTGTTTTTCCTAGAACTTACTTTTTAAAGCAGTTTCTGTGCATTTTTGTCTCACTGGGATCTTGCAGCAGCTTGTGGTGTGGGCTCACTGAGGCCCTGGCTGGCCTGACTTATGTTGTGAGTGGCCTGAAGAGTGAACCTTCTCAAACAAGTAGTTTTCCCCTTTGAGCTTTTCCCGTTTGAGTGCACTAAGGGAGAGAAAAAAGAAGTCTGTTAGCTGCCTTAACCTGTGTTTTCTGTAGTAAGATGTAATATTGGTTATGTGTTTTAGTTTGAACTCAAAACTGTAAGAAGTTCTCTTAAAAGTGTTCTGGTTTCCTAAGTTTATCCTATTATTCTAAATGACTAATGTCTTGCAAGAAAGCTCAAGAGACATTTCATGCTCAACCTGAAGATGCTCACAACTTTTTAATGCAATGTTTGGCAAAAGTTGTTACCTGGCTTTCTGAAGTCACATGAAAATTCTGTTGGATTTGTATGTAAGACAATGTTACACTCTTGGAGTCTGATTATTTCTGACCGTTTATGTAAAATAGGAATGGCTAACTTGTTTGTGGGTAGTATCACCTGAATTTCCATAGCACTGCATCCCACTTGTTCAGCTGTGCTGTACATAAAGCAACACATCTTCCTGCCCCTGTGCACATATAGACATGCACCCAGAACCTCACCAGATTGCCTGGACTGCTCTCTAGCCCCTGGGCTGTCAGCTGGCCACTCCTGCTGAGAGCAGCAGTTGTATTCACAAACCATTCCACTTCCCCATAGAACATCTTTAGGAGTGTGTAGGCCTTAGTGGGAGAAGGGCCACAGTTGAAATATTCCTCAGTTCACCTTAAGGTGTTTCAAAGAAGCTTTTACTGAGAGGGTCTGGTAGCATACCTGCAGCACAGTATGTTGTCCTGTGCTTTAAAGCCTTATCATGTATTAATGTTTCCTTTAGGTGTGTGTATTGTAATACATTTTCAGTCCAGTCGTTGGATGGTACATTCAAGTGTAGTACTATGCGTTTATCTGTCCACAGAATATATTTTATGCTACTTATGTAGGCATCGTCAGTGAAAATATATAGACAGTGCTTGGCATTCATGTGGGGTTTTATACCTGTTGAAGTGGGAATCTGTGTTTAAGAACTCCTTGTTTCCTAGAGATCATAACAGCTATTACTTATTTTCAAAATCTTGTACAACATACTCTAGAAGCCCAGAATGAATCATTTTCTCTCCAAATTAGTGACATATTCTTTCTTTTTGGCAAAAGGGGAGTTATTGTTTCACTCATTTTTTTGAATTATTCTGCTATAACATGTATATTTCTCTTTCCACTTTTCAGGCTTACAGCTGAAAATATCTAAGTTGAAAAAGGAAAGATGCTTGTAAGTACTCATCCTAATGATCTGATTTATTGAAGGAGAGTCTGAGTACCATTAAGAAGCCTTAATTCTTGCAAGATCAACTGATGTTTTGTAGATTTTTCCTGCAGACATGTACAAAACTCTTCTCACTCTAGTAATTCAGCTGAAGTCATCTATAGATACAATTTTTTTTATAGGGGTGTAACCTGAACACTAGCTTTCCCTTGCTTGGACAAATGACTTGTAAAGTTGCTGTCTACAGTATTTCTAGGATGCCTATCAAGATGTTGACATTTCTCATACAAAAAATAATAAGGAAGACACTTTAAAATTGAGGTCAAATCGTAAAAGAGACAAGCCAACTGTTTATATCTTACAGTGCACTGGGACAGCTCTTCCATTAAAATCCAAACAACATACATGCTGTTTACATTTGAACATTAGAAGTGATATTGCAGTTTCACAAGGAGTATATTTATGTTAGTAGATGAAATTATATAAGGTTGTTAGATGGCTTTCAGTTAGCAAATATTTGGTGCTATGTTTTGTAGTTAGAGGCTACATTTACTTCCCTAGGAAAAAAAATCTCTTGCTGTTACTAACTTAACCTGGTGTATTGTGAGTTGCTTCCACCTTCTGAAATCTTAAATTGATCAGTTAATTTTCTAGATGATAAATATTATCAGTGATGTGACTGACCACATGTTGAATGGCTTAATTATTGTTTGTTGGAGTCTTTCTACATTTACCACAGTGTAGATACAGTACTTTTACACAGGAGGTCTTGTTCTCCTTGGTGCATCTTAATACCCAAGGTTTAGTATTTCAGACTTGGTAATCAGCTGACAATGAGCACTTTATTTTGTATCTGCTTCAGCACTGGAGCTAATAATTGGTAAATACTAGGTCAGCGTTATACAGAGTGGCTTCATAGCCAAAAATATATCTTGTTTATCCAGTGCGCTGAATACTATTAGTTTTTATTCCTTGACTGTCATCAACTCTAGTTTTTGTCCTGAGTAAAAATAAGATTTATTGACAGAATCTTCGTTGTAATATGAATTAGAAACTAGCTGCTTCTTTCCTAACTCATTTATCTTCAACTTAATATTTGTGTTGATGATAATCACTATTTCCTAGAATATGAAAGAAACATAACAGAGAGAATTCTCTGTTGAAACTCTTAACAGCTGTAACTGAAAGCCAGAACTCATTTTTTCTCTGTTTGATTTTTAGGGATGCAGAAAGGCTTGAAGAGTTTTATACCAAGAACCAACAGCTCAGAGAACAGCAAAAAGCACTTCATGACACCATCAAAGTTTTAGAAGACAGGTGGAGTAGTGTCTTTTAGCTTTTGAATTTGTTGTGTTTTGCTCTTGCAGAGTAGCTCTGGATGCTTTGCAATTTGGATATTTGGGTGTTTTTTTAGTAAACCTGTCCTGTTCTAATACAATCCAAACTGTGTTTTAAAGAAGTGTAGCATTTAGATTTTTCCGACTGAATTAAATTTTTGTTATTTTTTTTCTTTTTGAAGTGCTTCACTTCCTTAGTTCAGTTAAGATAAATAGAAGGTAAATCTATCAGTTTGGGGGGCAGACAGCATTTCTAAAGCAGATTCTTTTCCATGCAGTTTTGTAGAGGTAAATTTTATCTCAGTCGAGATGTAATACAGGTACAAAACCCACGGGCAAACTATGTAATATCCTTTGAAACGCATGAAATAACTCACTAGGAAACCTTTCAGATTTACTCCATTTTATTTAATAAAGATAATGCATATTTCTTTAGAAGTACCCAGTCTGTCCTGTCATTTATGCAAATTTTAGCCCAGGTAGCATTAGATCATTCAGAAATCCCAAACTATTGCTATTTCAACATAAAAAAAACGCAGCACTTAGTGATGTTCACAGAGTCATAGGGGTTGGAAGAGACCTGTAAGATCAAGGCCAGCCATACCTATCACTACCATACCACTAAACCATGGCCCTAATTAGAGCATCTAAATGGATGGAGACTCCACCACCTCCCTGGGCAGCCTATCCAAGACTTAACAACACTTTTAGTAAAAAGAAATTTCTCCTTATGTCTAATCTAAACCTCCCCTGGTGCAACTTGAATCTATTTCCTCTTGTCCTCTCACTGTTAACCCTGGGGAAGAGACCTGCCCCTACCTCTTCCCAACCTCCTCTCAGGTAGTTGTAAAGAGTGATAAGGTCTCTCCCGAGTCTCCTCTTCCCCAGACTTCTGCATAGTTGTCAGGAATATTCTGGTTTTCCTTGTTCCAAAGGCTAGTTAAGTGTGGATGTGTGTGCTCCGTGTATGGCAATATTGGCAATGTTCTTCTTACCAGAGGGCCTTTTCTTTGTGGGTTTTGTTGCAGATTAAGAGCAGGCTTGTGTGATCGCTGTGCTGTGACTGAAGAACACATGAGGAAGAAGCAGCAAGAGTTTGAAAGCATCCGGCAGCAGAACCTGAAACTAATCACTGAGCTTAGTGAGTTCTGGCCATGAGGCTGAGGACAAAAATTACTGTTTTATAGAAACTAGTTCTTCTTGAATTCCTTTAGCTTGATGTAACTTGTGTGTAGTGCATTTAGTAAGCCCAGGAAGTTCAGTCAGGAGATTCTTAACCCTATAGCCTGAAAATATGTCACATAGCAATTTCTAGTCATTTGCCTCACCTTCTTAGATTGAAGTGCTGATAGGGAAAGTGAACTGACTGGAACATTGGAACAGGGTAAGTAGCTACTTTAGATAAAATAGAGCTACTTGCGTTTATTTCTACAGCTAAGGCAGGCATAGAGTGACTGATTGCCAGCTCTCCCAAGGCAACTCTAACTTCAGAGGTAACAAAGCACCAAGTTCAAAACAAAGTTCCAGTGTCCAGCTTGTGTCCTGCAGTTGGTCTTGGAGTTCAACTGCAGTAAAGCCATAACCTTCACATAACTCTCTGAAGCCACAGAAGAATTGCTATCCAGCAGGCAGTTAGTAGCCAGCTCAGTTTGAAATCAGAAGTAGTACATATGGGACAGGAAAATTAAACTCTAGTTGACATAAAGGCAGGACATACAAAACTCTTCATGAAGAGAGTTTGGAAAGGTTGATTGTATAAAGTGCTAAATAATACAGGACAGGATTTTAAAATGTTAACAGTATCTTTCTCATTAATTAGTTATTATATCTAGTTTAGTTGTCTTGCTTGATCAGAACAAGCAGACATTCAGTGAGAGTATCTGGGAAATGCCACACACAAGAAGCAGCTTTTCACTACTAACATAAAAGACATCATTTTGTAAAGAACCTTTAATATTGGATAGTTAGATAAAAAGTGTGAATCCTCGAGTTTAATGATTAATAACAAACAAGGTACAGCTGATCTTTAAATAAAACTCTGAGCTTTAAAAATCCAAGTGAGACCTATTAGGTATAAATCTTCTGGAATGCAATATGACAGAACAGTAATCTTCCACAGGTTTGGGTTGAGATCTATATGACAATTTATTTGTGGCCTGCAACCAGCAAAATGGTCAGTCAAGAATAATCCAAAGGTAAAATATAGAACACCACCAACAAAAAAAAAACCCTAAGAAAATAAAAATTAAATAGAACAGAAAAGTTGGGAATTATCACTACATTACTTCAAGACAACATGGAAAAAAGGCTGAAGGTGATACAGGAAGCTTGTGTGAAGGACAAGTAGAATGGATTGGAAATTACAAAAGTAAAAGATTTCATAGTAGCCTCTTAAAAAATATTTAACTGATTTTTAAGAAATTGGGTTTTTTCCATTCTCTCCTAATTGGTCACGTTGGTGGCTAAAACCAGATTTTTATTACTTTCTACTTCCTAGACTGTGTTCAGTCTGAGGAGCTGAGTTAGCAGTTATCTCATCTTTATGACACTTGTCATTTGTATGTGCATGGACACAAGTAATGAATGATTGTGGAGAACTAATGTTATGATCAAGTAATTATGACACTTTTGTGTTTTCTAACACATCATTTTATAACTTTTTTAATGACTAGCTTGAAAATTCATTTTGGTAAGCTGTAAGAGAGGGTGTATGGTATTAAACCTTTAAAGGACCTGACAGAATTAGGGCTTAATAGGATTTTAATATCTGTGCACTGATTTTTTTTTTTCCCCTCTTATCTTTTTTTTTCCCCTATAAATTACAGTGAATGAAAAAAACAACTTGCAGGATGAAAACAAAAAGATAATGGAACAGTTTCAGCAATTACAAAAGGATTTGGAGTAAGCTTTGGATTTTTTTTTATATCCTCCCTGCCCCCATTCCTCCATAGTAATGTCTGAGAATCAGACATTACAGCTTTTAACTCTTTAAAACCTGAGTTTCCTCTTTTTTAGTAGATTGTGAAGAGAGTCTTCCACCACTGTAACATTATAAAGCTAGCATGTTTGTATGATGCAGGTTTTTTTTCTTTCTTTTAACTGTCTGCATATTTCTTCTTTTAAACTGAGAGAGAAATTTTGTCATAGAAATTCTGTTTGACTTAAGAATTGTTCAGGATTCTTCTGCAAAGCCTAGGTCTCATTCTTTTATTGTTCTGTTGAGTCTATCAATTCTTTCCTCCTAGGTTAAGACTTTAGAAAAGTAGTCAAAAAGTCCCAGGATCTTGCAATAAATTTTTAAAATAAACTTAAGATAATAAAAAGAAAAAAACGCGTAGTATATTTCAAAAGAAAACCATAAAAATAGTGAGCTCCAAATTGACTTTAATTGAAATTGCAAGTTGATATGATAGCAAGAATGTGCCATGTAATGTCATGGTAAATATGCAGATATGGTGCCCTGTGGAAGGCAGAGAGGATCTTCCTTTCTTGTAGAACTGTGGCCTGACATCATCTGACACTTGCCTCAGTTTGGCCTGGGAACAGTTGGAGTATGTGTGTGGTACATGAGGCTTTTTCTGCATCTAACTTTTTTTCTTGTCTTTGTCAGGAAGTAGATTTGGTAGAGGAGTAAACCAAGTTAGGGTTCTTAGGTTTGATGGAACACTTGTCAATTTATTGGATGTATCTAAATAGTGTTTTCTAGTATTACTTTCTTACACTGATGCTCTTGAGATGGCTGTTTTCTTTATTGTTGCTTTCTTGAGCGCTATGATTGTCCTACTTGCTGACATGAGAGCTCTTCACCTTGCTGACTTGGGGTTTTCTTTGGCCACCTGATATGATGCAGGGAGAGAAAGCAGCAAGCCCTGGAATCAGAAGAGGGAGTCATTCCAGATTCTCCAGTTCTGAATGCTTCATTCTCAGTGGTCAGTCGGATGAGAAGGAAAAAGGAGAACAGGCATATCCGCTACACAGAGCATGCACAGCCAGAGCTGCAACTGACAGAGAGCAGCAGTGGTAAGAGTATTGCTTGCTTGGGTTTTTAATGAATTCTAAAATATATTTTAAGGGCTAAAGAAAAAGATTTATAAATCTGATTGCAAAGAGTGAAAACTAAACTATAACTAAACTAGCTCTTCTGTAGGTGCACACTAAAAAGGAACTCTTAGGGCTTGACTTGTGCATACAACTGTCACCATCTAGTGGAGCATGATATAAATGTTCTGCCACATTCAGCTATTGTTCTGCAATTCAAAGTAGTCTTTCTGAACTGCTATCTAAATTCCAGCAGCTACATGATCTTTTCCTAGTACATTCTGCAATTCAAAGTAGTCTTTCTGAACTCTAGCTAATTCTAGCAGCCACATGATTTTTTTCTAGCACTGACACAGTTTGCATTTGTTTTGTGTCTACATCCAGAAGTATTGTGTGCATTTAGTTGCCAAACTTTTTTCTGTAATATGACAGAAACAGCTCTAATTTATTTTTAACTGTAAGAAAGATTTTTTTGAAATAAGGGACTTTGTGCTCATATTTTAATGATACACAGATAAACAATCCAGGTGGCTTTAATCTGTTAATTTATCTTGTGGAATAAGGAGAGTATTTTAAATAACATATTAATACATTGATAAATATATACATTTATTATAAGAATTATTATAGTCTTATATAATTTTTAAATAAATGGAATTAAATTACTTTATGAATTAAATATATCATAAATATCAGAATTTCCAAATACAATAATAGCACAATTGTGGGGTGAAGAGGATGGGTTGGTTATTCATGCCCTTTACTTTCTATGTAGAAATTTAGTGTTGTGAATAGTTTCTTCTTCCTAAACCTACCTACTTCTCTGAATTTTCTGAATAAGAAGTTAAATATGTAAGAAGTGGTGTAAATATCTATCACAGTTAATGGCTATGAAAAGCTGCTGGTGTTCAGATAAAGGACTACATGGAACAAAGTTGGTCATGATTCAGGTGGCAGGTTTTTCACCTTTTCATTACCTTAGCTGGTGCAGAAAATTATTCCCTTGGTTAGTTTCTTCTTTAATAGTTTTGTTGCCATATTACCAGGTAAAATAGAGATTTACTATGTAGTTTTTTGTGGTCAGTGTTGAAAGTGGTGTTATGTGTCAATAATACTTTACAGCTGACTGGCTGGGCTGGTATTTGTGACACAAAGGATTAATACGAAGTATTTGTAGCTAAACTGTCATAATAAAATAAATACAAGTTAAATATATAAAATATATAAATAATAAAAATACTCAGATGTGCTTAGATTACTGGATTGGCTGATGTATCAAAACTCATGTTGAAGTGCTTTTAAGATCAGGATCCCTTCAGTGCCTAAAGGGAGATTATAGGACAAAGGGACAGAGAATCTTTAGGAGATCAGAGTGTGATAGGACCAGGGGGAATGGTTTTAAGTTGAAGGAGGGGAGGTTTAGACTGGAGATTGGGAGGTGGTTCTTTACCAGGAGAGTGATTAAGCACTGGAACAGGTTGCCCAGAAAGGTTGTGGCTGCCCCATCCCTGGCAGTGTTCAAGGCCAGGCTGGATGTGGCACTGGGCAACATGGTCTAGTGTTTTGGCATCCCTGCTTGGGGCGGGGGGGTTGGAACTAGATGATCTTTGAGGTCCCTTCCAACCTGGCCATTCTATGATTCTATGATCATGGTCTATATCTATGCAAAATAATCACAAGAAAATACCTCATTTCACCATGTGAAGAAGTTTCTACATCTTCTCCTAGAGTTTGGAAAAATTCCACTCTATCACCAGAGAGAAGAGATACTAGTGACAGACACGTGTGATCCACAACTGTCTCCTGTACCAAGTAAGTGCATTAAGAGATTTAGTTCTAGTGCCATTCAAAGGCAGAAACATTGTAAATCTGAGGATTCATCAACAGCTGATGATTCATCTCTTTAAACAAAGGAGCCAGAAAAAGGCTATTATGTTTAACCCCAGAATTACTGCTGAAATGTCTGTCATGTAATGCCTGCATAATCTAGTGGCATAGCATCAGGGCTTAGAGTCAAGAAATAGAAGGAAGCTCAGTGCAGCTGTTACTGCAGAATAGTTTAGGCAACTTATCTCATTCTCTTACATCTGATTTTCCAGCTGTGCAGAAGATAAAATTGTCCAAAAATTGCACTTACTGTCAGACAGGAATGTGTAATGTTTATAAGTACTTCTGTTATTGAATTGATAAAAGTCTTTAGGTCTTAAGTTCTTCTCCATAAACAATTATTTGACAAAAACTTTCTATGCCTCTGATTTATTTTATGTGAAGTATTTGCCTATAAATGTCTGTGAGAATCAGCATTTTTGGAATCCGTTGTGCAAGGGAGTGTTGTGGCGGTTGCAGTTCTTGTGCTTTCCCATTGTATTGTCTTGCCCTAGTTTAATAAACTGAGCAATGTTCAACTCCTGAAAGAAGGGGAACTCAACTATTTATTTTCCTAATAAAAACACAGGAAGAGTAATTAGAAATGTCACCTAGGAAATACACAACACAAGCATTTTACTACAAGTATACATTGTCACTCTTCTACATGCTTTTCTCAGACTATTCGTGTCCTAGACTGGGAGTTTGAAAATCAACTTTTACATTGACTTGTATTTGTATTTTCATTTTGAGGACCTGTATTCAAAGTGAAAACATTCTCTGTGATGATACATGTTTGCTCTCATCAGAAATTATTCTTTGGCCCCTCCTTCTCCACTTACCGCTTCCAGATATGATTTTTTTTCTGGCACAGGTCATACTATTTCCATAATTATCAATTTTAATGAGTGTTTTTTTAGTCCTGTGTTTGCACTGTCTGTGTGAGTGGGTTAAGGTACTATAATGTACTCACTGTGAGCTTCTTTCTAAAGATAAACCAAAGATGGGAGACTACCCTGTTCCAAAGCCATCTTTTAACTTGGCCGCAGTCGTGGCAGAGACAATTGGACTTGCTGTTCAAGAGGAATCTGTAAGTGGTATCCCCAAATTTCTTGCATAATGAGCTTTTTTATGCCAGTTGCTTTCCAAAACAGTGGTTTTCTTTTTTGCATTAAAATTCTACAAAAGCTCCCTTTTTGCTTTTGCTTACTCATTACAGAATTGCTCTAGCAGGAAGAGCTAGAACTGTGCTGAGCTGTCCAGGGGTTGGGGAGGGGCTAGGGGTGCAGTTCCTGTGGTGTAAACAGCTCTCAGGTCTGACTGAGACAGTCAAGCCTGTCCAAATCCTTGGGTCTGCCAAACTCCCTTTGTGCAGTAATCAAATCTTAAGACACTGAAAGATCACTTGGTTGTGAGACTGGTGACCCAGGGGAGGTTATTTGATGCTTCTGAGTGGTAACTGCAGTACAAACAAGAGTGTGCAGAGAGGGCTTTTGTGTGTGCATTGGAGTGATGAAATGGTCTAATTTCCATTAGATTTCTTCAAAGTTGCTAGTCAAAATTTCATCTCTTAACTTCTGTTATTTTACAGACTTTTGAATGGGTTTTCAGAGTATTTGTTTGCAAACCTAGCATATTTCTATGTTTTAATTTTAATAGCTTCTCACACTTCCTTTCTTTCTTTTCCTTCACCACTTGCCAGGAGTCCCAAAGTGTACTGAGTCGTCCTCACACCAATGCTGTTCTGAGCCAGGCTCCAGAGAACATGCAGCCTGAAGACTCCAGAGAGCTTCCAGCTTCTGAATCCAAAAATGATGAAAACAATTTAGGGTGTGTTTCCACTTGGTTATAATGATACTGTTTTAAGAAAGCTTATAGGAAGTTCTGGTTTTAGTGGAATTCAAAACCTTGCAGCAGTTTGCTTTAAAGGTTCAGACATGGAAATACATATTTTCATGTTATAGAGGCAAAGGAACTGATAGAAGGCAAACTGTGGGATTTTACTTCATGCTTAAACTTCTGATTTTATTGTTTTGTGTACATAAATCCCTCTTCCACTGACTTCTTGTTATTGGGAGATCTCTTCTGAGGCCCATCCACCTGGTGGTAAGGGGCCTGGAGGTGGGAAAGGACAATGATCATAAAACCCCTCTGCTGACTAGATGTCATACCAGCTGACCATTGCCCTTCTCAGTCTCCTCAGGATGTTGTGGTCTAAACTGGAATTTTTTAACCCCTATTTGTCATCTTAAATGTGTGTTTCATTGATGACAAGTAAAAAACAGAGTACCTAAAGAATTTTGCACATTTTTCCTTCACTGGCAGAAGCTCTGAGAATGTGTTGTCATGGTTATAAGAGACACAAGAACTTAGGCTGCTATCACAACCATTCTCACTTCAGTTTCACTGCATTAAAGAGGGGGGAAGAGATTCCTAGATTCCTAAATTCTGTCCTTGGGTCTCAGTTGACTGTGGAACAGAATTTCACAACATCCTAAAATGTTGAAGGGCAAAGTCTGCTTATTCCTAGACCAAAAAATTCCCTGTTCTTTTTCCTTCTGTTTCCAGTTAATACTAGCCACTAGCTTTAAAGCAGATCACTAATAGGAAACTTGTAATTTTTGTCTATCCCTTTCTCTCCTCCCAGCCCCATGTATTCATCAGAAAAATATTTCCTCTCATTCTATTTAGCCTTTCAGATGCATCTCAGAACACTCCACCACATGTTGACTGGGATTCTCAGGTAGCTTCTCCTGTCTTTGGAGCTTCTAGCAGTATGAAGAACAACTCAAGTGCAAGCCATGCCCCTTGTGTTTTAGATTCAGGATTGAAACCTAATCTCAAAACCAACCTCTTCAACAATCCTTCCTGTTCCAGATCTCATAAAAACAGACCAAAATCTGAAGATGTTGCTTTTGTTGCACCACTGAATCTTGGACAAGAAACCAACTCAGTTATCAGCCAGGCCTCTATCAATAGGCAAATGATTGTTAAAAAGAATACTAATGAGACTGTAAGCTGTGTTGGAAACACTTGTGCAGCTAAAAATGAGGTGATCCAGAGCAATTTCTTTGTTGTACACCAGAAGCAGCTGGAAGGCAGGTGTGCTAAGAGAAAGAATCCTGAAGATGAGCATGCAAGTAGCTGTGAAAAAACATCCTTCAACAAAGAGAACTCTGTTCCCTTTGGATCAGACATTCAGCATGTGAATGGGGAGCACCCAGCTGATAAGCCCTTGGATCTGTCTGATCGTTTCTCTGGAGGCTGCTGTCAAGAGAAAAGACAAGGGAGTGAGGAGACCTGTAAAAACAGACTGAAACAAGTGACTCTGCATGACATTTTCTCCCAGCTAGGGAAGCCCATTCCTGAAGGTTCATCAGCCATTCAAAATGCCAAGAATGAGAGCTGTTTGTTTGACAGAGCTCTGCAAGATGAATCCTATGTACAGGAGGCAATGCTGGGAAAAACATTCCCAGATAAGAAAAACCAGATCCAAATGAAAGAAGGAGTTCTTCCCTTCAAAATTGTACCACTGCCAAGTTCTGGAGAGACAGAGCAGCTTTTTGATGATGTGAAGGTATACTTTTCTGACTTTCATTTTTTCTTCTTCTCCTTTGAAAAATTTTGTTTAACTTTGGGAAATACTAAAAATGCAGTATGTTGTTAGGTTGCCAGTGGCCATGTACCAAATAGAAAGAAAACAAGGACAGGACATGGAGAGTCTGAACCAGCATCTGTACTTCAACCAAACCCTTGTAGACTATCAAAAAATAAAGCACTGCAAAATGAACAAGGTAACCTAATGAAAATGATCCTTTTATTGCCCCCTACTTTCCCAGCCTGGGCTATGGTTGAATAGAACTTTTCTTACCTTCTTGTCTCCCACTTTAATCACACTCTCTGTTCTGCTTCCAATTCAGTCTCACTCTCTTCAGGTCTTCTCAAGATCACTCCCTACATTTTCAGTCTGTATCTTCCTGGCATTCTTTTGCCACTATAGAATAAATACATCATAGCCATTCAGCTTGGATGATTGCCAATAACATAAACCCAATAAGCTCCAGAAATCTTATTCTTTCTCATTTATTTAGCATGGTTCTTTACTGCATGTGAGAAACAGACACTGACATAAAATTGCAGGAAGTTTGAATTTAACCTGTCTATATTAAATGCTTGAAAGCTGTACTTCGGTGTAAGCATAAGCCATTTTGTTAATATTTTTCATTATTCCTGATTATCTGTTAAAGAAATTTGTACCTATAATGCTAATGAACAGCTGCTGCCAAATACTTTTCCTAGAAGTTATCTTTTGTTCTGTTCAGTGATACCAGTCTAAAAACTTACTTTTTGAACGGGGGTTGTAGAATCACTGCCTCTGGATTCTTTAGCATGTTGCATGACATACTTTAAATAGAAATACTGGCATTATGAATTCTTCAAAGATCTCTCAGTGGTTGGTGTGGTGACATAGCTTGGAAACCTAAACCTCTGCTTCACAGCTCAGTCAAGAGCCAGCTCTGAAACACTTTTGTATCTTTTTGTGTTCTAAGACCTGATTCTTATCCATCCATTCTTATCCTTATCCATCTAATGCCCTCTGTCCAGCATTGATAGTAGCTGATTGACACAGTAGAGAGGTTTCACCTGCAGGAGGATTTTATGGATTACATATATCGTACAAACACAAGGAGTGGCATGCTCCCTGAATATCACAAAAAACTTAAAAGATTTCTTTCTAACTCTTCAGACAAAACAGGATTTGCACCAAATGAGCATGTTTATTATTTGAGAAAATACAATCTCTAAGCCTAAAGATGAATTGATAAAAGGAATGCTAGTTCATAATTTATACTGCTGCTGGCAGAATTTGATTCTGATTATTTGTCTTTTTTTCTCATATTCTCTGCATCCAGACCTGAAAGATAAACCTTTAGAAAACCTCCAGTGGAGTATAGACCCAGGAACTGACCTTTCACAGTACAAAATGGACATTACTGTAATTGATACAAAGGTAAACTTGTAGAAAACTTCTGCATGTTCTATGCTAGGGAGAAAAGCCTACAAAAGTAGTATCATTGAGTTTATTCTGGGGCAGACCAAAACCACTTTCTAACAAAAAAAATCTAAGTTCAGCTCATTTGATACTTGTTTGCACTCCTGAAGTGTTTGTTTAGTAGGCTACAGTTATCTAAAACACTTCCACTGTCTAGTTGTGTTTGATAAATTCAGCCAGATGCCTACTCAGGATGACATTGATGTGTTTGGGAGTGGTTTGGAGTTTCTTTTAAGACACAAAATAAATGTTCTTAAATCTCTTTTTTTCCAGTGAAAATATTCTTTTTATGTTAAGTAATTGAAAATGTGCAGATAATGTCTCTTATGTTTCTTTGAGTTGGGTGCAGGGTGGTTATTAGGATCTCTGAGAATTTTCCTGAAGTCTGTTTGTTTTGATCTATTCATTTGACCAGTTCTTGATTTCTGTATCTTTCACTGTTACTTCTTAACTTTGTACAATTTACCATGAAAATTTCAAGGCATTTCTTGCTCATCCAGTAATGTAATCCACCAGATGGGTGCTTTACATTGACATTTCAAAACATACTATTCTCTTAGCTAGATTTTGCATCTTTATCATGCAGACATGACTGGTGAAAAAAAGCCAATCACGGAAATTGTGCAGAGAAGGGAGGAACTGTTGTGGAAGTGTTTCAGATACCCAGCCATGACACTCACTGCTTCTGAGGGCAATTGTTGTTTGCTGTTTTATTCAGGGTGGATCTCAGTCCCAAGTTGGAGGGGAAGTTGTTGATATGGATTATACCTATGTTAGTGAAAGTGTGCTACTCAAAATGAAAAATCAAGAGCCAAACCAGGAAAGCAGTCCAAGTAAGACTTTTTTTTCCCCCTCTTTGGTCTTGTTTTGTTGGGTGTTCTTTTGAGGAGGGAAGATAAAGGGCATTTTTTATCCCCTGCATGAGCAGATAGGAGAAAGTGTTTTGTGGTAAAAAGAAAAAAAAAGCACTGAAGTTTTGTTGTAGGTTAGTAGAATCAGTGATTGGTGTTGAGTTTTTTCTAATTTAGATTAAGAAACTGGGATTTGTGCTGAGATTAAGCACTATAAAAGCATACTAAGGCTCTAAGAGTTAAATACTTTACAATAGTTCTGATTTCCCTTGCAACAATGACTCCTACAACAAACAGCTCTGACAATGTGCTCTGTAATCATATCAGACTTTCTATGGGAAGACTAATTTAATTTTTAATAACATAAATAGAACTAGTGTATTTAAAATAAATCCAGAAGTGTTTATATCCCATTTCATGTATGATGTGTAGTGAATCCTGGCTGCAGGGCAGTGACTTCGAACAGTGTGGGCTGGGGTTTTGTAAACCTGTTGCAACTTGATCCCATTTCCTTAGCTTATCTCTTACCCACAGAAAGTATTTCTTCTCCTTGCATAATTCCATAATTACAAGAACCAAATTTTCATGTATCCAGCATTAAGGTGATAGGTACATCAAAGTGATTTAGTAATTAATCAAATTTTGGAAATGGGATCAAGGTATCTATGAAAAATAAGTGAGCATTGGCCACATGTGGAAGACTGACAGAGAAGTTGCAGAGAGAATGAATGTATAGCTGATGTTGAGTTAATCAGTACTGGAGCTGGTGCACATTCAAAATGCACTTTTTGGACTTAACTTGTTGAGAGACTGGTTTGGATGTTCATTATGCTTTTTGTAATAGGAGGAGAAAAGAAAATGAATGATTCCTTAAGTGAGCTGTTTGATCGGACAAGCCATGAGGAATACGAATCCTGCCTGCCAGCAGATAGTCCTGCAGCATGTGATCAGAAAGAACCTCTCCATGATGAAGAGCAGGATAAGGGAATAACAGCAACAAGCAAGAAACTGAAGAGTGGGATATAATTTTTGTCTTTATTATCCTGGTTAAACTACAAAAGCTGATTTGGCATCAGGTTCTGTTCTCTAGGCACAAATATGGCAAATAAACCAGCAGTTAGTTTTTGAGAAATTCTTGGAGAAATGTATTCCTTCTAAGAACATAACATAAACAAATACAAAAATAATTTTGGTGGTTCATTTATAGAGCCACCACACAAGTTATGGAAGGTCAGCATAGGAAGTGTACAGCAAAGTGTCTCTTACCAGGAAACATGAAGTTTTGGCTGCAGATTCCTTGCTTCCTTTCTCTACTCAAGGATCTATTGAAGATTTCACAATATTTTGTGGTTTAGACAACCTTTTCTTTGCTATTCTGCTTGTCTTTTTTACTTGACTTGCTGCTGTTTTCATTCTACTCCACTAATGCTTTTTGATCCCTGGTTCAAGCAATTCTATGTTATTTTTAGTATCTGAATCTGTTGTTTCAGGATGCATGTACCTGAATATACTTCTTTGTATTTCTTAATAGCTGGCTAGTAATTTTATACCTGTTTCTCCAGGCACTCTGTTAACCTTATGACTTGTCACTTTTTGGTTTGCATGTGTATTTACAGAACATGAGGACAAACAAGACAAAGCCAAGCAGAAAGCTTTTGTGGAGCCATATTTCAAAAGTGATGAAAGGTAATTTAGTTTGTTCTGTATAGCCATTTTAAGGCTCTTTACTATCCTCCTTATAGGGCACCTATTCTTAAATAAAAGTGTGTGTGCATAACATACTGGTAGCTGAAGATGCATGGGTAAAAGTTCCAATGAATTAGACATAAGCCTTAGCTAAAAGCTGGCATGGGGGGTAAAATCACATTGAGATGCTGCTCTGTGACATTTGCTGTAGAGAAGGGATTGCCATTTCTGCTCTATATCACTTTATTGAACGCAGTATTTTCTAATCCATGTTGTTTGTTTATAGGCAGGTGTTCATGCATGAGTTAATGAGCAAAGAGCCTATGGATTGCTTGCACAAATAAAAACCTTTCCCTCTCCAGCATTTTTGCCCCTTCCTCTAGGCAATAAATGAATAATGTTTAACAACTGTACCTCTCAGTGATTCCTTTATTGTCCTTCTGGATAATCATCATTGGTTGTCTGATGAATCTTCATTTCATAATGATACCAAGCCCTTCAGTTCAATAGTTGTTTGCTTATTTTTTATCTCAGAACATGTTCTCTTTGTAGAGAAAAGCTTGTTTAGTGTTTTGTGAACAGATAAGTTGAGAAGACTCTGTTCTGTCCTTGAACCCCAACACAGATTCATCTTGCAGAAATCAGTACAACCACAAGTGTCTTGGACAATATAAACATCCTACAGAAGATCTCTCTGTCAGGAATTTCCATCTAGTAATGACTTTCACAGAATGAAAAGCCGTAACAGTGAGATGCATGGCTCTGCTGATGTAAAAGCATATCACATTTAAAAACTCCTGGAACTGGTTTAGTGATAAAAACAGTCCCATGCAGCTATAAAATGCAGGATTATTGGGCTTTGCAGGCATTTCCTTCTATTTATTTTATTTTCTTGAGGCTCTCTTCCATTGTGTTCTAAAAACTGGAGATTTCCAGACATCTAGAAGAAATAAATGTACTGTTGTGTGAAAACATTTCTGTGTTTCAGAAAGAATTCTGGGTTAGACTTTCCTCATATTGAGATAATTCGGAAAAAAGAAGAAAGAAGAAAATTGCCTGGCCACACCTGTAAGGAATGTGAGATAGTAAGTAGGCCTTCAACATTGGTCAGTCTGCTGAAGTGCTGCTGACATTATCAGTCTGGTTGAATCATCATCAGTACCTACACCAGCAGGGAAGGAACTATTGAGCAAAAGCTGTTGCACCGAGTTTGGGCTTGATTGGTTTAACTGTAGTAACTGTGTGCAACTTACAAAGTCTTCATTTTTGTGTGTATCTGTATAGTCATGGTTCCAGTAAGGTTTTTGTTAGTAAACAATACATTAGTTAGTCAAAGAATGGTTACAAGTTTCTAAACTTTAGCTCAAAAGCTTTACTGACATTTAAAAGTAGTGGAATAAGTAAGTTCTATGTCCTGTTATACCTATATCTAGGTATTTGTAAAATCAGCCAGTGAAAGTGTTGACCTAATTGTGCACATGCCTGAACCTTGTAGCTACGGCATGTTAAAAGAGATAAAGCTAACACATTTGCTACCATATAATTACACGTCATCTGTAAACTCGGTAAGCTTTTAGGGATATGGCCTAGTGTTTGTCACTGTCTTGGCTACCTTCACCATTCTTTTTAGATAAGGGTATTAATAAGCGGGGATTGACAGTGTCATTGTGTAAAGCAGCAGCTGTGTGTGTGTGAATTTGTTAACTTGGATTTTCTCTGTATTTCCCTAACATTCAGTATTATGCAGACATTCCAGAAGAAGAGAGGGAAAAGAAGCTAGCTTCCTGTTCCAGACACAGGTTTCGGTACATTCCTCCAAACACCCCTGAAAATTTCTGGGAAGTTGGGTTTCCTTCCACCCAAACTTGTGTGGAAAGAGGTTGGTGCAAAAAAAAAAAAAGTCTTAGAAAGCTCTTTTTAAAGATGGTTTTTTTTTCTGACATGATTCCCTGATGTTATCTCTAGTTCATAGAGTAGTCTTTCTCCTCCGGTTGTGGTCAGGTCTGCTTACTTAGCAGCAGCTGTTATTCTGAGTAAATACTGCCTTTTTTTGGCAGCTCCTGTACTACTTTATTTTTGAAAGTGATTTTTAGTAGCCCACTGAACTTGAAAAATCTTCTGTAGAAAAGACAATGAAAAATGCAGTTTTGTTTTGAGTAGGTGCACAGTTCATAACATCCATATTCATTCTGTCTGTAGTGCATTACTGTGCACTCAGCAAGTAGCTGAAGTACTTTCATCAGCGATATTGCACCCTGAGAGCTCTGACTTCTTCTCAAATGAGAATCAGATGGAAAAAAAAAAAATCACAAGTTATTTTTTGAGGGGAAACAAAAAATGAAACTGAAGGGGTTTTGATTGTCTTTATTCTTGTTCTTTCCAGGCTATATTAAGGAGGATCTTGCTCCCTGTCAGCGTCCCAAAAGAAGACAGCCTTACGCCGTCATGTTCTCTCCAAAAGGCAAAGAGCAGAAGACATAAAGGCTGGAGAAGGCTGGCACACCAACCTGGAGAGTAGCTTTCTTGTCCTTAGATATTTATAGTTAATATAAACTTGAAATAAAGAACTGTGTTTTCCACAATGGTAGATAAATCATTTCATTTAACTTGTAAATATTATCAAATCTCTTTGAAAATCTGAGGTATCAGGAAACAAACCTATTTAATGAATGTTCTCTTCCTATTGTGTTAATACAGTTTGTATTCATTTTTGCACCTGTCAGGCAGTGAGCCTCCCATTTTTGTGTTTTCTTTGAGGTCACCAGTTAGAATTCCAGCAAATCCTGTCCAAACTTTGTGTCAGTAACTGCTCTGAGATCAGTTATTCTTGCAAGTTTCAAATGCCTGTCAATGGGAACAGAAATGCAGGGTTTGTAGGGTGCTTCTATTTTGCACTGGATTTTTTTATATAGCCTTTCTGTTTTGGCAATAGTGGTTATAGCTACTTGTAATAAAGTTGTATGAAACAGATCTACTCTTACTAGTTTGGAGGTATGAAAAACATGGAGTCCAAGTGTCTTGTCTTAAATTCTGGTGTTAAATGTATAGCACCACATTTTCCTCAGTGTTTAAATTCAAATATCCAATTCTTGTCCTCTTAATTTGGATGTTTATCCGTCTTATTTATTGATAGAGATAAGCATTTTTATGTCTCAATTTGGGTGAGAGCTATGAGCTGAGTTCTCCTAGCTGATGAGCATTGCTGTCCACTAGATTACAGAGGATTCTCCAGAGATTTTAAATGCAGTTTCTGTAGCAGGGGATATAGCTTCATGTTTGCCTTTGGAGAGTAAGAGCAGACAGGACCACAGAGGCAAGGTCATGCTTTTACAGAGCTTGGGGAGGCCAAAGATACTTAAGAATAAAGTAGCATTCCTGAATGGAATAAAACCTTCAAGCAGCACACAATTTTACCTAGGGAGAACCTCTACAAAAGAGAAGTGGTGTCCACAAGAAGAAAAGTAGAGGGACACTGTAACTCATCAAATGTAACATTTGCTAGAAAAGAGGCTATCTAAACAAGTTTCTTAAAGTGTGCACAGTGACAGTTCTGCCATCAGAATGCAAAAGAGACTCCAAGTTGCTCAGTGGAGCTCCGGTCTGGGTTTTATAGAGTACTGGAAGGAGTGGGCTAATTGACAAGAGTATAATGAGCAAGGTTTGCCCACCTATGGATAAATATCTCTCGCAAATATAAGTCAATGCTTTTTAAAGGCAAGTCCTTCTGATGGCCGTTAGACTCTGAATGTGTCAAATGAATCATGCTTTGACAGCTTGTAGCAGAGCCAGCCTGTCATGCTGGAAAAGGAAAAGTTCTCTCCTGACGTGTGGCTGTTTAAAGGTAGGTAAATCCCTGCAGCAGGAGGAGGTGACAGTGGAGTTCTGCATGATCTGCTACATTCAGCCTATTCCTATGTGTTTGAAAAAGGGTGGAAGCAAAGTAGGAAGTTGGTTAAAGGATTGACTGCAGATAGAACTGACATCTAGAAAATAAGGGGAGTATTTGCAAAGCAGAAGGGAAGATTCCATCTGACAAGGAGACAGAAGGGTTGTGGTAGATGCGGTGAAGCCATCAAGTGTGGAATCAGTAAATAGGGAGAGTTGCTCACCAAGGGGGAGCAGGTTTAGTTGCAAGCAGGAACGAGCAGTTGGTGTCCCTGATGATATTACTGTTCCACTAGAGGACAGTAAGGAGCTGCTTTTACACTTCAAAAAAGATGGTATCTTTTTCTTGCCTGTCTTAGTGCAGGAAGACTGGTGTGGAGAGACATTTGGCATTCCGGGCACCATCCCAGCAGAGTCATGGGTGGGCTGGGAGGAGTCACTGTATCGCTCTGGTGGTGAAGAGAGGCACTGGGAGGCCCCAGTCACGGACAGTGACCTCTGTCTCCAACACTTGGCAATGGTGGGAGATAACTGACCGGCAGGAGCTTTGAGAAGGACATTTGAAGACTCTCTGTCCTTGGTGGGTTTTTGTCTGCATTCCAGCTGCAGCCATGAACAAGGCTAATCAGTCTCATTTCTAGCTAAGGCTCCTTTTTAGCATCTTGTTAGGAGAACCAGTTGGAGCTTAAAGTCAACATGGGAGGAAAGCTTTTCATTCCAAATGGGAAAGCTCATTTAAGCTAAAAGCACCTATTTCTTGGGAAGGCATCCTCAAACTAGACTATGAGCCCAGGTGTTACCAGAGCAGAACAGCAACAGTTGGTATGTGCTAGCTACACAATGAGTGGCTACTCTTGGAACTAGTCAGTGTTGGAGCAAAGTCTTAAACACAATGTGGTGACAGGCATGAGGAGTGCAGACAAGAAATTATCATAATCTCAGGAGAAACCAATATGAATATTTTTAGTTAATATGAGAAGAACTCATGCCGTTTCTTAGGCTAGAAGGGAGCAATGTGTGCTCCAGGAACGTGCATCTCCTTGCTGGGAGCTGCAGGGCTGAACATCAGTAGTTTTGGTGAGGGCACAAATGACAGGTAAAGAAATCCAGAGCCCAGCTCCTGTCACCATAGCTCCTAGCACACATTCCCAGGACACAGACGGTGGCTGGGTACAGAAAGCTGTGCCTGGGGGCTTGAGCTCTCCTCCAGCTTTCCTGTGGGAAGCCTCCAGGGAGGCTGAGGGCTCTACTGGAGCCTCATATGCTGCACTATCCATCTGTGAAAAGCAGTGATAAGGTCAGTTACGATATTGTTCTTCTTTCTCCATTACAAAGAACAGGGAACAGAGACAAGGTCTCATCCAAACTCCTTTGCTGTGCTGCATCCTCCATTTCCCAGCGTTGGCTGAGCCATCCCTGAGCAAACACAAACTCCTCCTCTCTCCCTCTGCCCCTTGCATCCCAAAGAATCAGCATCCCAAAATATCAGCTGGAGATTTTATCATTCAGAAGAAAAGTCCATCAGGGGAAGCCCATGGAGCCCCAGCAGGTGCTCACTGCCCGTGCATGGGGACACAGACCATGCTGCCCACCCAGGATGGTGCAGTGATGCCAGCTGACTTGTGGAGAAAAACATCACCAACAACTCTTCCAGAAAAAAATATAATAATAAAACAATCCTTGCCCAAAGCAGCCCTGGGGCATTTTAGCCAGGGACAAAGCTAACAAGCAGAGCAAACAGAGCCCCATCACAGCAGAGCTCAGCTGGCTGAACAAACAGAGCTACCCAGTTTCCAAAGAGCAGGGGAGCTGGGTTATGAAACATGATTTGGGGATACAAAAGGAAGCTTACAGATCTCTCCTATCTGTGGTGATTAGAGAGGGAAGAGAAAGGTCTCTCTGGGTGTCAGGCCACATTTCACACACATGGAGGTTACTCAATCAATATTTGTCCTGGACTCAGATGCGATGGAAAAATTTGTGGGTGGTCAGCAGAATATAATGCTCATTCATGTTGTGCTCTCGGATGGAGAGGTGTTTGTTCAATCTAGCACAACCCAAGCTTCAGGATCCAGCAGGTTTTTAGTGAACGTACAGGGAAATCTTGGAATTAACCACTGCATTTGTATATATAAAATATGACAAAATTTGGTACTGATATCAATAAAATTGTATCATCTTAGACCTATTATTTTAGAAGCAATCTGTGGTAGGAGAGAGATTATTTGTATCTCTAAGTCCTGGACTTAACAGGAAGAATAATTTAGTTAAGCTTCAGAAGGACAATCATATCCCCAGAAGCCTTCCCAGAACAGAAGGGAGAGGTTTCCTCCTGCCATTGCTGTGCTCCCCAGCCACACTGCTGCACTGGCAGCAGAGATTCGATTCAGGATCAAAGCAGCAACAGTGGAAGATTTAATCCTCTGCTAGACTGAGAGCTGTTCCCCCCTGCCTTTGTCAAAATGATCTCAGGGTGAGGTTATTCTTGCCTTGAAGCATCCTATTTTCTTTATCCCCCATGAATTCACCAGGACATATTGTTTGCTTATGTTGAGATCTTAAGGTCATGATCAATTTTTCCCCCACTCTAGCAAGAGTTAAAGGACATTTGACCACAGGGGCCCTAACCATGGACTTTAGAATTTGGCTGCAAATAAGGATGGCTAAAACACAAACAACAAAAAAAACAAAACCCCAACCCTCCTGCCTAGTGACTTAACGACAAAATACACAAGAGGCACAGCACAACATCCAGGTCACTTCAGGTTGTAATGTAGCTGGTGGGTGGCATCCAGGGAACTAGCACAGGGGCAGGACACCTCCAAGTCCTTCAAACAGTGGTTTTGTATTAGACTGCACAAGGGATAATTCCAGAGGAAAGCTTGGTTGAGGAGAGCTCCCTTCAACAGCACAGAGCTTTATAAGCAGTGGCAAACACAGGGGCAGGGGTGGCTGCTGCAAAGCAGCAGCTTTCAGAGAGAAGTTTATTTTAATAGCCTAGCTGGAAATTCACTGGAAAAACAGCTCCATCAGCACTGCTCAGGAAGAGTAAGGGCAGAGATTACATTCCCGTGGCAGCCTGTCCTGCTGAAGTCTCATGCTCCATCCTGCATCAGCTGTGCTTTACTCCTTGTGTGGCTAATGACACAGGAAGAAGCCTCTAAGCTTGTCACAGTGTGTTAAAGATCCCTTTGATGGGATCATCTGCTGAAATCCTCTGCTGGGCACACAGGGCTATGCTGCTTCCAGAGGAGATGCTGCAGGAGGGCAGAGGGATGAGTGGGAAGCATTGCCCACGTCAGGGAGCAGATCCAGGGGAAGAGCTCCTTGTCGACAGGACAGGTGGGAAAGCAGCAAACCCTACACCATGAGGTTTAGCAAAGCATTTTAGGTTAGGCAGAGCACCATCCTGGTGCATTCACAGGAAGAATCAGCCCTGGCTTCTCATGGAAACCATTCCCCTTCTACCTCTGCTCTATAAACATTCACTCTCAGTGCAATGCTGAGCTACATCCATGCTGTCTGGGGAGAAGAATCTCCCTGGTCAAGGCAGGACACCCTGGCATCTAGCAGGGTTTATCCTGCAAAGGATGAACATTTTGGGTGGGGAGCTGCTCTTCCTAGGTCTCACCCTCACAAGGCTATCGTATTTACAGTCTGGAACACTTGCAAGGGAATATTCAAACAGGAGAGGGTAAAGAAAGATCCTCTCTGGAGGTGATCTGCCCCTTCCAGAGTTTGGTCTTCAGTCTGCTTGGCACTGAGCACTGTCCTGCACCATCATGTGCTGTCCTCTGGCTCTGAACTGGGGCAAAAACACAGAGATTGGGACACAATTAAAATAATGTTTCATAGAATCATAGAATCATAGAATG
>VWZO01021044.1:13913-30710 GCA_013396975.1 Bucco capensis | reverse complement strand
TGAAGTCCCCAAGAGATATAGCCCCTGACCCTATTCCTCTTTAATTTTCTCATCTTGTTCCCACTTACGGCAACTCTTCTGAATGTGTCCCTTCTTATTACAGTAACAACAGACAGGAATGGCAGGTCTTTCCCAACGAGGTTCTTGGGGTATCCTTTCTATTCTTCTCTCCCTCTTTTTTCTTCAGATTGAATCCTGTTCTTGTGGCTTTCTCTGACTGTCACTACAAAAATCTTTGCTTTCACTTTCTGCTTCTCTTCATCTCTTCTAACATAGACTTTCTGCACCTCCCTGAGTAGCTCCTCAAATCCTCTCTCCTGCCAATCTTCCAACATTTCTAATTTCCTTCTTATATCTCCCCAGGATTTGGCCACAAATTGGGTTTTAAGGAGGGCAGTTCCAGCCACCATATTTGGATCAATTCCAGAATACAGCTGCAAACTTCGCCCTAATGTCTCCAGCCACTCCGTTGGAGATTCGTCTTCTCCCTGATGTTCACTAAATGTCTTGTTAATATTCTGCCCTTGGGAAACCTCTGTTGTTATTACCTGTATAATTATTGTCCTTAAATCCCTCACCTTGTGGTTGCTGCTGCTGATGGTCCCAGTGGGGATCCACATTTCTGATCTCCTGGAGGTCCTCCCTGATTCTGTCTCTCCCAAATCCTCATTCCAGCTTGCCTAATCATACCCTTTTCCTCAGTAGTAAGTAATATCCCTAAAATAGATTGCATTTCTTCCCAGGTATAGGTATTACGACCTAGGAATTGATCTAATTTTTCGGCTACTCCAATAGGATCATCCAATAAAGTCCCCATCTCTCTTTTAAAATGTCTCACATCTGTAGTATTGAGTGGGACTGCCACAAAGCCGATGCTTCCCTGATTGCCTCTGAGGGGCACTTATCATAACGGGTATAGAGAAGGTCCTTCCTGTATTTTAGTTCTACTCCTAGTGCATGCTGCTGGGGGTTGATCTAATTCTGGTGCTGTGGCTGGTGGAGGCAGAGGCAGCAGTTGTGCTGGCAAAAGGGGGCAGATCTGCCAGTGGAGCTGTTGGAGGGGGATTATTAAGATAGGGAGGTGGTTATCCAGTGGCTCCCATTTATCATTTTCCTCTTTCTCCTCCCCCTCTTCCTTTTCTTCTAATTTCTCATCTGATTTTAATGTCAGTATTGAGGCTGGAAAAGGACATGAAGTCCTGATCCATAATCCTACAAAATCACTTTCCTCTTGACTAAAAGGTTCTTTAGAATTAACATAGATGTCTAGAGCCTGGCAAACCCAGTCCTCAAAGGATCCAAAAACAGGCCAAAAGATAGGGTCTTAAGGGTTCTTTTGGCCACTCTACCACACAATATTGAATCATTTTTTATTTACTTTTTCCTTTCCTGGGGCCCCTATCATTCCAATTTCTAACCACTGTCCCTAATGGACTTTCTGGTGGTATGTCTAGTAATTTGCTCCCTTTCTCCTGGTCCTGGGTCCTTGATCCTGTCTGACCCATTTCTCCTGGCTGCCGGTAAGAGTGTCTTGCAGGGGGCTTAGGACCTATCACCCACCCACGAATCCTACACAAAAATCGCTTCGGTCCTTCACCAGCCAAGCCCCTCGCGGGAGATTGGAACTGCAGTTAGAAGACCTCCACAATCGCTTCGGAACTAGGTTCCATCTCAAACACACTCTTACACACAGGCAACTGAACGGTATACTCCTTAAAATACTTATGACTCCGTTGTCTTCGTTCGGATCTTTGCGTGCGGAATTATGGGCAAAAAACCACACTGCTGCAGCTAACCAGGGAGCTTATAAAAATATTGGTTCTTTCTTTGCCTCAATTCAGGTTCAGGATGACGTTAGTTCAGACCCGACCCGGACAGGAGCCACCAAAACGGTGGGGCGCCCCTCCTAATTTGAGTCAAAAGTCGGGAACTAAGACCATCCCGGACGATTCCCCAATTGTGAACAATGACCAAGGATAAAATCCTAAACAATCTAGCAATTTCAATTTATTTAAGTGAATAAAGGCAAGCAAACAGCGCTGGGTGCGTGGGGAGTTTGTGCTCTACCAACAGCGCGCGTGGTATGGCTTTCGCTTTCAGTTTATGTTCTCTATGCTAATACATATTCATAAATGGGCGTGTTTTCTTCAACACATGCTCTTTTCATCTTCTAGAATCTTCTCTGTTCCCCAGTAATTTTCCTTGCTTGTCTCCGAGATGACCTTGATCTTCTGCTCATCCGCCCTAGACATTTTCTTCTACAACAAAACTGGTTCAAGATACAGAAACTATGTACAATCACTTTAGCCTGTGGTTATACAAGGAAAGGTCATATTTCTCAGTATTTTCCCTTATTTACACGAATCTCACATACTGAAACTTAAATTAATTATTCTGTCCATCTGGCATGTCCTTGCCTTCATTTCTTCTCTTCATCCCACCCCATATACTACTCACATCCACTATTTTTGTCTTTCATTGTGAAAATAGGCATTTCATTCTGTAACTGAGGCAAGACGACAGGGAATGACAGCCCATGTTTGTACTGGTGTCACCATATTGTAAGATCTTTGGTACTAGTTAAGTAGCAGGCATACAATTCATATTTTAGGCCTCTAACAGCAGCAGTTAGGTCAGGCATTGCCTCTGAAAGTGTGATTCATGAAAAAATGAGGCTAGGAACAACTGGCTGGAGCAAGGAGCTGAGTTTTAATACCAAAATTCTTGGTTTGATACCTAAACTTGCTGAATGTCACTTCTTTTTCAGGAACTAGCATAAGCTCTTTGGTTCAAGCTGAGACTCAAGTAAAACAACAATATATATTACAGCATATCAGACTCACTACAGTTATGGCTAAATCAAATAAGAAAAACAGTACTTATTTTTATATCACTTTAAAAGATTAGCAAATACTAACTTAGCAGAGAACTGATAACTGTGGCTTCTCCTTGCCATATATGTTAATATACCTGAAATCTCGAGTACTTCTGTGGCAAAATCTATTGACTTTAATGTATGTTTGTAAATAAAATGGGAATATGATCTGGAAAATAATTTGACACATGACATTTTCTCTGTTACATAAATGTATGAATTCAGAGAATACTGATATTTGATTTTTTCAAATTAGAAAAGCCTTTTTCCAATATGAAAAACTAAATATGCTAGGAGGAAGTGGCAAAATTTGAACACAGAAACACATGCTTTACACTCTTGTACAAAATACCATTGTAACTGCCATAAATAGCTGCTCTAATGCCACATGGAAGGTATAATTTAGCTAGGTAAACTTTTGATTTAAAATGGCTACTTGAAACTACACAAAAGTATAAGGAACACTAAAATATATACCAGTTGCTTTCCTGAACTTTCTATCCATTCTCTAATTTGTCATTAAACATAGTTTGATGGATAAATTATAAATTATACTTATGCATAGAGATGTACTAACTATAGTAAGAGTTGTTTAATAAACTCTTTAGTCATTCTGGTGTAGAAAGCTCAGTAAAATTTCCCTTAAGTTTCTTGTCTTCAGATGAAGCTTTCAAAATCAAGAAACAAATAATGCACAAACTCCCATTCTCCAGTGCTGGCATCATGGGATCATTGAGAGATCATGGGAAGATCAAAGGAGAATTATATGTGAGTTCTTAATTCCTGTAACTCCAATAACCCTTCCAATCTTACTCAGTAAGGAACATTTTAGGGTGACCAAAAATTCACAATGCATTGAGTTGTGGCTTGATTACATATTTCCTTTGGCAACAGTACTGGCTTAAGCAGCCCACAATTCCTCTGTTGCTCTCTACACAATGACTAGCTTACATCTAAAATCTGCTCAACTCAAAAGTATCAGTCCATCTTGAACCTGTACCCTACAACAGTACAAGATATGGATACTCCAGAATCCAGTTATAAAATTTTGACATGGTTAACGTTGCTCCCAATAGCAAATGGTAAATTTTGCTACTGACTTGAACATGACAGATTGCTTAGATTCCACAAGAGGTTGGTTGTTTTGTTTTTTAACTTTTCAATGGAAGTTTAATTACAATGGAATGGAGGCTTCACGATGCTTGTCATTTATCAGCCTTTGAATTTTCTGTTCTGGTTCACATCAGCACTTATCATCACATACCGTATTAATATAGTTCTTAGAACTTCATAAACTATCTTGCTGGACAGTCATCTAGCTTTGTATCTATGCACTTTACGTCAAAGATGAAATGGTTGTAATTGTAAAATACAAAAACCTAGGCAGAAAGGACAGACTTTGAAAAATTAATAGCTTTTGTTAGTTTTCAGCCTGTTCACAGCAATCCTGCCAAAATAATGTATAATTGTGTTTCACAGTTTATGATTAGATCAGTTTTAGAAGATAATTCTGAAAGAGCAATCTCTTTCAGTTTCTCATTGTCCATTCTTTCCCTTCTCTGGACTTGAACACTACTTCATATTTGAACTTACTAATTAGCACATGTAAGTAGAAAACATTATGCAAAGTACACATTTATTTAAAAAATAATGTAAAAGAAAATCTCACTTGAATTTCCAAATTGATTTAACCATTTTGACACTAAGTGTATTTAAGTCCAAATCTTTCTATACAAAGACTTGCAAACTGAAGATTACCATATCCTAGCATAACAGATTCCAAACACAACTAATCACAACTGCACTAACAATAAAAGTAAAGAACTAGTTATAAATGCATGGTTTAGTACTAACAAACTTGACATAGAAGAGCAGATTTTTTTTTCCAAATGGTGCATTTAATAATTTGAAGCACTGATATTTGCAAATCGACTTCTTAAAAATACATATATATAAATTTTAACACAACAGCATTGCAAAGGATAAATAAATTTGATTTCAAAGGAACATCATCTTCCCTGTAAAACTAAACGCAAAAATAAGCAAGCTTCTCAGTCACTACTAGAACTATCTGAACTATCAGAAGATGAACTTTTTTCCTTTCGTCTCTTCTTGTTTTCCTTTTTGTGATGTTTTCCTTTCTTAGATTTGTTCTTCTTTTCCTTCTCTTTTTTGTGTGATTTTTGTTTTTTTGACTTTGGCCTATCCTCTTCAGCTGCACTTGATGAGGAAGATCTAGTTAAAACAAAAAAATTGATATGCAATTGAAGAAGGAAAATGCTACAAAAATAATGTGAAGTTTTAATTTCCATATTTATATAATGACACAAATGGAATTTAGTGTAGAATTCGTACAGTAGAATCCACTGGAAAGCTTATGGTATCTCAGTCTGCAACGTTAAATCCCATTTTTTTATTTCTGAAATGTATCTTGTTGCAGCCTTCAAATACATTAGACATTTCCTAGGTCTCAGTGCAGCTCCTGGGACATTGTCTCATCCTAATGACTTTAAAAATAATATCAGTCAGCAGGTCAAAACTGAGATTCACAATAAATTTGCGTATTACGACATTTTCCTTTGAAATTGGAGTAACACTTTTTTTAGGCTTCTACAATAACAGGAACATTAAAACTCAGTATGTGCTAATTAAAACTACAGAAATTTTCCTTCTGATAGTTACATGTTACCCAGAATGTGTGTGTGTGTTTATATATGTATGTGTGTACACAGGCGATCTCAGGGTCTCTGAACTTCAGGGAGGCTTCATCATGCAAGCTAAGCTGGGAAACAACCCCATAACCCTCCTGACTCCCTGTTTCTTTCTCAGCACATCTTGCCTGGTGTTAGACAGTCAGAGGGAGCTTTGCTTTTTCAGACCTGCAGACCTCCAGATTGCTAGAGCTTCCTAGACTTCCATGGTCCGAACTCCAGAGCAGAAAGCCTGTGGCTTTACCATTATTCAAGGAACAAACAAAAGGAAAGTTTTCAAACCAAAGATATACTTTGCAAATAAACTTACATCAAAAGAAGCAGGTTGGTTTTTGTTGAGAAACAACCCAAACATGAGAAATATTTTTAAAGTTCTGTTTTAAAATTAAAATAGGTGTGTGATAGTTACCTTTTCCTTAGTCTCTTTAATTTTGTTTTTTTTTTTCTTTTTTGTTTCTTCTTTTCTTCCTCTTCATTTAACGCTATGCATATTAAAAAACATTTGTCTGAATTAAGATAAGCATTAAGAGTGCCTTCAATAGCAATATAAAGATACTACAAAAATACTTGTCAAAGTACTTTCTTTTCCTTCCTCCAAATTTTCATCTAGTATATTAATTTCAGAAATATTTTGCAGAGTAATAGATCCTCTGTATTTTAAAAAACTTGTCCAAGTCTGAAAATAGGTCATTTAAATAGAACGTACAAAAATACCAGTGTTTCCTTAGGCTTACCAGAACTATTTACACATATCCTCATTTCACACTTCACAAACAGCTGTGTCATAACAAAGATAAATTTAACTGTCAAAAAAACTGGCATAGTTACCACTTATCTGGTTACGTTTGCTTCCTGCCCTAACAGTGTATAGTATTGTATAGTATCTTCACATTGCACTTAAAAGCAATATTTTTATCACTTTCGATGAAATTTCTGACCTTAACTTTTCTACAGTGGTTCAAAAGGTATTTCAGAATTGTCCAAAATGCAAATCCACTACATAAATGCACATTACAATGTCAGCAAATAAGAAAATATTGGCTTTACAGTTTATCCCTAAAACAGATAGCTAATTTTGAGCATTTTATATTATTTCTACCATATGCACAGCTTTCTACAGAGTCTGCCTGCATGCTAGTGCTGTTATTCATTTGCCACTCCAAAGTGAAATTACTGGTCTGCATGTTCTGGATGGAAATATCTTAAGAATTCAGTATGAGTTTTACAAAATAAAATGACTTTTGGAGCAACTAATAAACATGAACATGAATGTGTGAACAAGCACTCAATATTTTTTTTAAGAAAACAGTGGAAAAATCTAAGCACAAACAGTGCAAATATCTTGAGAAGATGAGGCCACTTGAAAATAGAAAATCCTGCCTAGATTTTGACAGCTAAAAATATGTATCTCCTTACAGTACACATAGTAGCCACAGTTTCAGAAAGAACATGTAATAAGCAGAGATATTACAAGAGCAAGTAAATAGATCTTGATATCCATCTTGAATCAGTTTAGGGCCAAAAAATACCCTTACATTCAGAAGTACACAATAAGTGGGAACAAGTTTTTTTTTCCAAAGAAACTTGTTCCAAGAAAGGACTGTTGCAGTACCAATTCAGCACTCCTGACAAACAGACTGTCCATTTCTTTTGAAGTGCTCCAGCAAACCACAGGGTTCTAGCTCTTCCTTCTCCTTCCTAAACAACATCTTTTAGTAGTAACTGACTGTTGAGTTTGGAATGTGAGAGCAACAGAACAAAACTTGACATTTCAAGGGACAGAGATTAAGAACATTCATTCATTCATTTAACACATGGTGGAACAACCTCTCCTTCTTACTAAGGGGAACAGTGTCTTTGGAGTCCAAATTCAAATGAACTCAATTATCTGTCTCTAAGCAAAAGCTAAGGCTCAGACACCCCAAACAAAGGACAGTACTTGTCCAAATATAAATGTTTACCTACAATTCGCTAGCTGTTTCTGTCAAAACACTACTCAGAAACTGGAGAGGAATTCAGCTGTTTTATCTGTGATCAGTTTTAAGAGTTACTATTAACCTTAAGATGTTTAAATTACATGCCATAATCAAAAGATTAACTCAGAACATTAACGTCATTTTCTCCTAAGTGGTCTCTTAGTAACAATCTTATAATCTTTTGTATTTAGGAGGCCTTTTTGAAGTGTTCCAAAAGGGTACATTATTAATTTCCTATGACAGAAATTAATAACAGTTAAAAAAGATGTAGGTGTATCAAATGTCTAAAGCCTGAACACAAGAAGTAAAAGACCTACTTTTAAAGCCAAAATAATAGTAGTTATCAAAAAGGATAAAATAAGAGTTCAAATACTTCAGAAGACCATTACTCAATTTATTCTCCAAGAAAAACAAACCAAAACATCTTACTCTTTTTTTCACGCATGGCTTGCAACCTCTGTAGTTCTTCTTCCTCACTGTCTTCACTGCTAGTGCTGCTAACATCTAAAACAATATCTCTTTGAGGATCTACTCGGAGGAAGTTTCGACACTCAAATGTCAGATGGCCAGCTGAACAGAAGTATTCAGAAAGAAAAATTACAATTTACCAAAAAAATCAGAAAGTAAAGAACACTCATTTTTGTATTATTATGTTTTAAGAAGTGACAAAGATTAGGCTGCAACCTGGGAATGAGGTGGGAGAAGGCTTAGTTTGAAAAAGCTACAAATCTGACAGATTGTGAGATGTTATTCCATTTATTAGTGCTTTACGACCTCTCTCATTTCTTTCTCATTACTTTCTGGGATTTTTAATGGCCTCAGATCCTTTATGAAGAAATTATGTAAAAGCATGGAATGAAATATTTAAAAACCTCCTAACACACTAAATGTGTGTTACATTTCTCTTTTTGTCTCCCTCTATGGAAATAGAAGCATCCTATTCATTTATGAGATACAATCTCTCTATACCTTCTTCATGAGATATAATCTCTATATATTCTTTATAAGACATAATCAACCAGTACATAATGCTGACTAAGCTACTGCTTCACTAGTTACATCTCAATAATCATGACATGCTGAATATATCTACTGAAATAATAAAAATAGAACAAATGCAAGATGTGGCTTGGGAGCAACTAAGCTACACATACAGGAATTCAAGTAGCAATTGAAAAAACTCTTCTTCTTCATATCAAAATACCTACATCTTGAAGACAGAGCTTTTATGAACATAAATATAGGCTTGGTATTGGACTACAAGTTTACTTCTTTTCCAGAAATCTTCTAATACTTACTGCATGTGGAAATGAGGCCTAAATCTATAGTGATATCCATGCTGTTTTGGAAGAACACATACACAAAGCAATTCATTGACAAAATTTCTTGGAGACAAAGTCTACAGTGAAAGAATGAAGTAATCTTTTTTCCCCCCTACTTCCCACATAATGGTCATAAAAAAAATAGATGAAACCACTGTTAAAAGTTCAACACAATTCACTGCAAAACAGTGTCCAACCCTTCGTTGTTCTAAAAACAAGAGCTTGTGATTAACAAATTAAAATCTTCACTAAGACTTGTTTCCATTCATCAGGAGCACAGCCACAGACACGCTTATATGATCAGAACGTAATTCAGAGCATGAACCAAATGTAAAATACATAACTTGTAAGTAACAGAATTCAGTTTCTCAGAACATAGAATGCACAAAGCTGTATGTTGTCTTAGTGTAGAAGATCATACAGATTTTATACCATGTTTTGTTTTAAAGGATTGGACTTAATGAGCCAAAAAGCTTGCTTAAGTTTGCAGTGAGACTCAGAAGAAGCACAAATGCTATAGGCAGCAGATATCAAAGACCATGTTTTCAATCCAAAATTTCCCAAGTAATTGTACTGCAAACATAGTATACATTAATACAACAGCATACCTTTTTATTCTGAAAAACTCAAGGGTTTTCAGAAGCAGCCATAGGTGTGAGGAGCCAGAAAATGAACAGGAAATAAATACATTTTTTAATACTATGGTAATTTAAACTGACAAATGCCTCAGCAACAAGAGAGAACATTTCTTTTTTCTTTTTGCCCCCTCATCAAAAGGTAGTTTCAACATCACAAATTGAAAAATACACTGTAACTTCATATAGCATACTACAGACTTACGGTAGCCGCACTTCTTGCATCCTGCTCTGATGTTATCCTTATTTCCACCTGAAAGAGAAAATTCCATCAACTAGGTGTTGCTAAACTACTCTCAATTTTCTTTTGAGTCTGGCTTCATAATGTCAACACACAGATAGGAGTGATCAGTCCTCAAAGTATTAAGTGCACTAAAATCTCTTTAAAAACTTAAAGAAAAGCAAAATAGTGAACTTCTAAGGTTACTTCTCTGTACAGCAATCTAGTGGAACAAATCTGGCTAGATAAATTGCTACAGATCATTTAGTTGCTCCTCAATTACTGCCCAATCCCCATTTATTATGACCTTTCCATTACAATTTTAATAATTCTCCCACTTCTCTGAAAGCTTATGCATGTTTAGTTACTGTATGAACACAGTAACAGCTATCCAGTGATCCATAACTGTGCAATACAAGTGTACTTATAAATTCTAGCAGTGCATGGATGTTGACAGATAGACTGGAAACTCTGAAAGTAATTTATTTTTTAATTTCAAGAACTATCTTAAAAAAGCAAATTAAAACAGAAAAAGCTGAACAATCACTCCTGAAAAGTGATAAAACACAGATAGAAGCAAGTAAAAGAAAAAAAAGAAAGCGAAACAAATTGTTAAATGATTCTGAATACAGACAACATGGCACCAAATACAAGGAACTAATGTGCAAGAGAGCAAATCTGGAATAAAAAAAGAGTAAGTCTGTAGATGCTATGCAGAAAGGAGGACCAATATGGTGCAAACTGTATGATTTTCTCACCTGAGCACATAGTTAAGTTAAACAGACATAGTAAGACATGGCTCAGAAGAAAAGAAACCTCAGAGACCTGCACTCCAAAAATAATCAGTCATTTTTAATCATCTGAGCCTACTCATAACGTAAGTCACAACTGACTTTCCAAAATCAAAGGGTGCCTTTCTATCCTCCGACTGAATAGAGCAAATTAAACAGTTACATACTGTTTTCTGAATAAGTAGGTCATTTATTGAAATAAGTAATTAAGTAAACATAATGAGAAATCCATGACAGAAATTATAGAACGAGTAAGTGGGTGCATCAGCTACATGAATTCAAAGTCCAGCTTACTGAGACAAGCACTATCTTCAGTGAATTCTACTCAAAATAACACGGGAAACCTTCAAACCCCTGGTTGAAAAACTAACTTGGAAACTTGGACAACTCTCTGGTCTATGCCCTGAAGAGTACTGGAAAGCTAAGCAATAAAGATACATATATTTCATTACTACACATGGTTTTCTGAGGATACCAAAACTTTGTATCCTCAAAGTGCTTAGGTACCTGCTTTTGACTATCTTTTGAGAGATACTCATTCATAACAGATAAGGAATTACAGAATATGGAAGAAAGTGTCATGAAACAAGGAACAAGTGTCCCTGTATCTTGCAACATTATGTCAAAGAAATACTCATATCAGCATCTTGTTCACTGCATTCTGCACTAGAAAGGAAGAACAGCTAAGCTACCTGCTTTGTCTAAACTTTCTGAAATACTAGTAAACTTCAGTCCTACTGTGTAAGTGAGCTGTAGGTTAAGAAAGATTTGGTATTCCAGGCAAGGGATGTGGAAGGGGTCATGGACATGCTACAAAACCTTTTGTAATACATGTACATGCCATTTATCAGGATTTCCAATAGAAACATCCAACAGATGACAAGAATATTGCCACCAAATACACTCACCAAATTCCTGAGACTGAAATTTTATTATTACTTTTGGCTTTAAACTATAATGTTAAAAGTGAAGTTTTAAACTATATTAAGTTTTAAATTATTAAAAGCAAAGAATTTTTTGGAAGCTTCATTTTCTCACTGCCTTCTTCCTAGGTACTAGTCTTCAAGAAAATGAACAGACATGGCAGCAACCATCACTAAGTTAATTCAGTGGAGCACAATGTTGCAAAAAAAATCTTTGGAACCCTCTGAATGCAAGCATGTCTTCCTCAAGAACCACTTCTAGAATGGTGGTAAGCTTATTAAGGTCTTCTCTTCTCTTAAGAAAAGGATCTTAATAAAGCTCAGGCTTGTTCATCTGCTCTCCAACCATTCATCATGTCTCATGCTCAAGGACAAATTATGAAGCTATGTTTAGCTAATATAGATCTAAATACCTTGAAAATAGCTCAAGCATTTCTGCCTGTTCTGTGTCAACATCATACTCAATAGGTCTATTTAGACAACAATCTAGTGCGACACAAACGTTAATCCAGAACAAAAGATGAAGATGGAAACCAAGTTTAACAGCAACCACTCTTTGGCTCTAACTTCAAAGAAGGTGACTTACACTAACAGACGACAGGAACGCAACACTTTATCATCACTTACCCCAAATGTTGGGGAGAGGCCTCGCGGGCCTAGATGGAAGCGATCTCAATAAATGCCTGGCCTGAAACTTGACCCTGTCCCCACCACTACCCTCGGCCATCGAATTCCCGCCCCCTGCCCCAATACCGGCTCGTCTAGGAAACCAGTTTTGCAGACCACAGCAACGTCTCTCCACGGGCTGCCTCTGCGGCCTTGACAGGCACCCCACACCGCCGTCCTCTCTGCCTCAGGCTTCCCACTGCAACGCACGGCTGCCCGCCCCAACGCGTCGCGTAGTTTTCCATCAACCCGCAGCTTAGTTCCCTCTCATAACATGCCGGCCCTGAGGCCAACCGGCTAGTGCCTGTTTTCTCCCCGCAGACCCGGCTGGGAACCCCTTACCCGGCAGTGCCATGCCGTCTCCTAACACCGCCCTCCTCACCGTCCCGGCCCTGACCTACAACAGCACTTCTCTCTGCCGGAAGGCTTTCTCCGGAGCACTGTCGGACCGTGCCACAAACAGGAAGCGGGGGGGATTTCAGAATCGGTCGGGAGCCACAGAAAGGGACTTCAGCTATCTGGAGAAGTCTCCAGGTGTTTATGAAAGTATATTTTGACTTAATAGCTGCCGTAGAGTTTCCGACCTGGGTCTCGTCCCTTCATTCTTCCTCCTGGCTTGGGCAATCTCCTCCCCACCTCCCTGGGCTGCATAGAGGCGCCCAAGATGGCGGGAGGTTTGGCGTGGTAGGAGGTGTGAGAGGTCAAGCGTAGCTGAGCGTTGAGCCCTTGTGGTTCGTCATCTGCTGTGACGCTCCTTTCCCGACCATGAGCAACATCTACATTCAGGAGCCTCCCACCAACGGCAAGGTGAGGCTCGCCGAGGACAGGGTCTGCGGCGGGTGAGGGGCATACTAGGCCAGGCCAGATCAGACCAGGCCGTCGGTGGAAGGGAGCTGTACTCCAGCGTGGGTGAAGAGGCTGCTCGTGGTGTGCGGGCAGGAGCTACTGGTGAGAGGACTGTGCGGTCCTCGGGGAGCTGCGGGTGAGGAAATTCAGTGCTCCGTGGGGGTTTTGCTGGCGAATGAGGTGCGCGCTGTGGGTGGGGAGCGCGGTTGAGGAGGCTGTGCTGCGTGCGAGAGTATTCGGGTGAGGGGTGCGGGAACCATGTGGAGGTGTGTGTATGTAACTGCCTTTGAATGGAGGAGGTGTGGTTGTACATGAAGAAATTTTATGTTGCAGGGGGCGAGGGGGACGGGGTAGGAGGATATGCACTGGATGTGTGTGGTTTTGGTTTGCTTGAAGTTAGTTTGAGGTGATGAGCACCTAAAGACGTTACGTGAATCGAAGCACGAGGTTTGCTCTGTGGGTACATAACACAGAGCAGTCCCTGAAGCGTTTTATTTAATTTCCTTCACTGTATTTTCACTGAATTTAATTTATTTGTTAGATAGATGTATACCTTGTAAACATATGGAATAATTATGTTTGTGGTCTTATTGGTAGGGTTTTTTGCAGTTTGTTTTTTGATTTTTTTTTTCCACCTGTTGCTTCATTATGAAAGTGATAAAGGGTATCTTAAGTTTTTTAGTGTGTCAGGTGCCAGAACATGACAAGGCTTCGAAGCCTTATACATATTGCTTCAGAACTGTATCTTAAGTTCTGTCAATACTTTATGTATGGCTAGGCTTTGCAAACGAAGATCCAGGGAGGGCTCCACCCACACTCCTCATCGGCGCCTTTTACAAGCACGCTGATAAAAAGAGGAGAGCGGATAGCACCCTCGAGCCTGCGCAATGGATTTTTTTTACGTGAAACACAGCATGCACAGATCTGGACCCACCCTTTAGTCCTAAGGTTCATCTGCCAGGGCCTAGCAAGCTTGGACGCTGGCAGCCAAGTCCTTAGGACGAAGGTTTTATTAGAGTGTCCTTCTCTTAGATGGAAGGCCTTACAGGGCTAAACGAGCTCCATCTGCCCGGGTTTGGAATCAGAGTTGTCCTTCTCCTAGGATGACTGCCAGAAGGCTAATGAGCACATCCTACCCATACGAGGATTATAGGAACATGGGTTTCACTCCCCACGCTTTACTGTGCGCAATGAGTTTAATGCTCCCTCTGCTGTCGGCACAGTTATCGCACCAGGGGCCACAGAAGCCCCCAAGTGATTTTCAGACTGTGCCTGTCAATACTTTATAGAACTAACACAACCTACCTGGCACATTTGAATGTCTACTCCTGCTACTATTGTAATGAATTCAGAAGTAATTTTTTTTAACTCAGTAATGATATTCTTTGATCATAGACTAAGTTATAAGAAAACTAATGCATTTGTCTGTATTTTTATAGGTTTTGCTGAGGACAACAGCAGGGGATATAGATATAGAATTATGGTCAAAAGAAGCACCAAAAGCATGTAGAAATTTTATCCAGCTTTGTATGGAAGGTAACAACTGAATGGGAGAAGAGTTGTTGAAATTATTCCATATGCAGTCTTTGTGTCCTTTTTTTGTAAAACAGCGGTCATAACTGTGTTTTAACTTCAATCTGTTAATAAATTTCTTTATCTTTAGACAATATTAACTATCACTCAGACAATGTTTTTCAAGGTTATTAAGGAACTTGGTGGAACAAATTAAAAATTTTAGACTGAAATATAGCAGATGATGTAAAATTCTCATTTCTGTGTCACCATCTTTACTACCTTTTCATTTTTTTCATGAGTGCTTCTAATGTTTCATTTCCTTTATTATTTATTTTTGCTGATGGAAGGTCTATAACACTTTTCACTGGAAGAGTGAATACCAGAATGAGAGGCTACCTGTTGGGAAAATTGTAACAAGAATTTTTGAAGGACCTGTGCCTTCATGTGTTTTCTAGCTGCTGCTATGAGTATGCATTAATAGAGAGGTTAAGAGTTTTTTTAGCCCTCCTCTGTTAAGGAAAAGCTGCAGTTTAGGATTCGTGCCTCCAGCATGGATCCAGCCCATTCTGTGCTCTTTTACCTAATGTGGAGATTTTTTTGCAATGGTAAATTAATTTCTTAGCCCTTGGTAAGTCCTAAAAGTTTAGTTATCCTTGGTGTTAAAACCCAGGGCTTTATTTTCTTTCTAAATTTGTCTGAGTGCCCTGTAGGATCCTATGCTTTGTATAATAAATATAGTATGTCACTTTTAACTATCCTAGCATGTAATTGTCCATGAATATATCTAGTTATGCTGCAGCATTTACAGATTCTGCGTTGTCTTGCACCCTGCTGCCGATTTATTTTACAAAACAAAACCACCTGAAATATACATCAAGTAAATTTTTAATTCCTTTTGTTTTCTTTTGATCTCATAACCCTTATCTGTTAGGTAGATAAAAGATTACTTAGCAAAATGTGCCACATATTTCAATTTGTGAGAATGATCACTTTGGGTACCATGTAGGTGGTAAAAGAGTGACATCTGTATTCCACACTGGCAAGTGAAAATGCTAATCATTTGGTGTGTGATATGGCTAATGATGTATATGATATTTTAGCTGGGACAGAGTTTTAGCTGTCCTTTTAGTAGTGATGTATATTGGTCGTATCATTCCAATGACAAAACTTAAAAGGTGAAACAGAAATTTTGTCAGTGATATGCAGTTGCTTTTGCAACAGAAACAAGTAACACCATGTTGTTTTTTTCCTAAATGTCATTAGAAATACTTTGTAGCTGTGATAGTCACACAGCAAGACAGTTGAAGAGGAGGGAACCCAGTGGAAAAAGCAGAATCCAATTACAGTACTTACGGTCTCTGGATATCTCTGCATAAGCTATATGAAAGTTTGATTTTGAGACCACTTACATGTATTTAATATTGTCCTCTTTTTCTTTTTTTTTTCCTTTGCCATTTTTTTTTAAAGACTATTACAACAATACAGTGTTTCACAGAGTAGTGCCAGGCTTTATAGTGCAAGGAGGTGATCCTACTGGTACTGGATCAGGTGGAGATTCAATTTATGGAGCTCCCTTTAAGGTACGTATTTGTGTATCTTATCCATTATTTTTTGGTTCTTCTTGATCAGTTGTTCTTCCTACCATGTTAGGTTGTGAGAAAGCCAAGCCTTATATTAGAAACGCAACATTATACACACACAATATTTGCTCTCACAGGTTGCTTCAGTATTTTTGAATATGCTTTTTTGAATTGAGAGTTCTTAAATCTAGCTGTTCTAATATGATGAAATTATAACGTTACTATTATGAACTTGGAAAAACAGAGGAGGGGAAGAGTGGACAGTAGGTGTTGATATGTGGCATTCTCAGATGGAGAAGTGTGCATTGTTACGCACATAGTAGCTCATTTAGCAAAGGCCTCTGAATGTTGAAAATGTATTCATGGGTGTTATTGATACCAGCATGGCTCATCTCCTAACTAGGAGACTGAAATCCTGAGTGAAGCTGCACACACACAGCAGCTGTCTTCTGTTCTGCCTGATTGTTTTCTTTCATGTAGGTCATAGAATCATAGAATTGTAGAACAGTTACAGCTGGAAGAGACCTTGAATATCATCCAGTCCAGCCTTTGTCCTAGACCTATCAACCCGCTAAACGATGCCCTATCAACGCAACATCTACCCGTCTCTTAAACACCTCCAGGAATGGTGACTCAACCACCTCCCTGGGCAGCCTGTTGCAATGGCTGACAATCCTTTCAGTAAAGGAATCCTTCCTAATATCTAACCTGAACCTCCCAGGGTGCAATTTCCATCC
>VWZO01021044.1:0-13114 GCA_013396975.1 Bucco capensis | reverse complement strand
GCTTAATTTTTGTTTTAATGTAGTCATAAAATCTCACACAGGCACAGTCTGAAAATCACTTGGGGTCTCCTGTGGCCCCTGGTGCGATAACTGTGCCGACAGCAGAGGGAGCATTAAACTTATTGCGCACAGTAAAGTGTGGGGAGTGAAACCCATGTTCCTATAATCCTCGTATGGGTAGGATGTGCTCATTAGCCTTCTGGCAGTCATCCTAGGAGAAGGACAACTCTGATTCCAAACCCAGGCAGATGGAGCTCGTTTAGCCCTGTAAGGCCTTCCATCTAAGAGAAGGACACTCTAATAAAACCTTCGTCCTAAGGACTTGGCTGCCAGCATCCAAGCTTGCTAGGCCCTGGCAGATGAACCTTAGGACTAAAGGGTGGGTCCGGCTCTGTGCATGCTGTGTTTCACGTAAAAAAAATCCATTGCGCAGGCTCGAGGGTGCTATCCGCTCTCCTCTTTTTATCAGCGTGCTTGTAAAAGGCGCTGATGAGGAGTGTGGGTGGAGCCCTCCCTGGATCTTCATTCGCGAAGCCTAGCCGTACATACATTTATAAAAGCAAGTCAGTCACCTTTAACTTGTGGCTGAAGCTGCATAACCTGTCTCAGGGCCTTCTGTCTCCCAGGTGCTAGAGTAGGCGCACATACATTACATGAACATGAAATTTGTGGAAGGAATTGGTACCTGAGCACAGAACAAAACAAGTATTACCAGTATCGTTGTAGCATTGCTGCTTAAATGTAGTGGTGTCTTAGTATTGCAGCGACTACTTCCAAAGTATTAAATGTTACTGCATTCACCTTGCTTTAAAAGTAGCCCTGTTCTGTTGTCTAATGTTCCAGAAAATGTTCTTCCTAATAATTTTTGCAATAATGTAGTATATTACAACCTGTTACTGAGCTTCCAGTTATTTTACATTCATTAGGATTTTTCCTCATGAATACTGTGGTTAACAAGAATGATACTTTTACAAGAAATTTATGAAATGTGGTTACTTCTAGAAATAATAAATTCCAAGAAAAATAACGAATAACAATTACTAGGCAATGACTGGAAATAGAGAAAATTAACAAGACAGAACTTAGTTTTTATTATATCATGTGTTTTTCTGTTGTTGAGATACTATTTTCTGATTTTTTTCTTTTGATGTTTGTTGGTTTTGGTTTCTTTTGAAAGAAGGTTATTCACTTGTTTATTATAGGCACTAAGAGGGGAAAAAAAGACATTAAGTAATCATTTCTGCTGAAAACGAGCTTTTAAATACAAGTATACCAGTAAGCTTGCAAAGGCTTTTGTCCTCTAATTATCTGAATTTATAAGAAAGTTAACAATTTATTTCCTATGTGTGCACAATGATGTTGATAAGCTGTAGTTGAAGAAGGAAAAAAAGTAGTTACAAACTTAAGTTGTTGTCTTTTCTCTTATGTCTTTGCCAGGATGAGTTCCATTCACGATTGCGATTTAATAGAAGAGGACTTGTTGCTATGGCAAACGCTGGGCCCCATGATAATGGCAGTCAATTTTTCTTTACGCTGGGTCGTGCAGATGAACTTAATAACAAGCACACAATCTTTGGAAAGGTATGCTGCACAAACTGGAGTCCCAGTTTGAGTTTGACAGAAGCTACTATAAGTTTCTCTATATTCAAAGGCTGTTTTAGTGGTGTTTACTGCTACCTTCATTTGAAATTTCTCCACTGCTTTCTAAGCTGTGTCCATTCTCTGTTTCCAATGTCTGGTAGAAATGTTATTGTGATTTTTCCCATAACTGCCACTGTTCTTCTAAACTACATTTTCATATTCTGCTTTCTTTGAATAATCTTACTAATGTTATTATGGCTCTTATTAATCAGTTCATCTAATACTAGTGATATTTTAGAAAATTCTATTTGTAAATTCTAAATACCCAAGAAGAATGAGGAAAATGAATAACAGAAGATGAATTACCACTCTCATGATTTAGTTGAAAGAAAACAAACCAGTGTTTTTTTATTTCAGTGCTGTAACATTTTCCCCTGCATGTGCTCTCAATGATGCAGGTTTAGATACCTATACTCCTTCAACTTTCATTGTAAAATGTAAAACCCCCAAACCTTTGTATGCTGTACTTGCTGTCTTTTAGAAGGTTTACATGCTCATAGTATTTCATATATAATTGCATTTTCAAAATTCTTTACATAGTAGTTACCTTGCATTTTGCAGAATAATTAACAAAAATTCTAGGTGATGTTTTTCTAACCTTTTTTATAAATTTGGCAGGTTACAGGGGATACAATATATAACATGTTGCGCCTGGCTGAAGTAGAAATTGACAAGGAAGACAGGCCTCTCAGTCCACACAAAATAAGAAGTAGTGAGGTATGTTGTGGTTTGAAATTTCAAAATTCTTGCACTCATAGTGTTCAGAAAACTCTGTTCTAGTATGAAAACTTAACGTGATTTTTTAGATACGTTTTAAAATGTTGAATTATTTAATTATAACAAAATACTTAGTAAAGATGTGTCTGAAATACTACTTTTTTTTAAAAAAAACAGGTTTTGTTTAATCCTTTTGATGACATTGTTCCAAGACCAAACAGAAAGCTGAAGAAAGACAAACCAGAAGAGGAAGTTAAAAAGTCCAAAGTAAAAGGCACAAAGTAAATATATGCAACATAAATGGTGGTTAATTTTCTTTCACCTTTAATCTGCAGCTTTGTCATTTTCTATTTTTCCTTTTGAAACAGAAGGCTTTACCAAAACACAGAGGAATGTTCTCTAGTCTTAGCAAAGCCTACTTCCTCTTTTCTAAGGAGATATAGTTGCTCTGAGTGAAGGGGTTACTGTGTGTACCTGTTTCATACATGCTGATAGTTTGTTGCAAAAGAGAGGTAAAAGGTAGCTTAGGCCTTTCTTATGGAAGAGAGTGTGCAATAATTCTTCTTTGGCTGACATGACACTGAAGTTGATAGGTACAGTTAACTAGGTCATTGTCAAGAGTTAAGGCTGGGCTGGCCACTAACTGAGCGACACACTCTGTTACCCCCTTTCCCCTCCACGGGAGTAGGAAAGGAATAAGGAAGAGACACTTGTAATTGGAAAAGAAAACTAAAACAGCTTTAATGGAAACAATAACACTGAAGTGAATTACATATGAAACCAATACTGAATCCAGCCCCCATGATGACAGCTACATCACTGTCACCACTGATGCTGTGGCAGAAGTCCCAGACTAGACTCAGCAGCAGACAGGAACCAGATTCAGGAGCTGGATCCTAGAACTGGATTCAGGCACTCATGGATTGAGAGTGAAGGCAGAACGGAGTCCTCCTTGAATGTTGCCTATTACAGAGGAGAGCTTGACTCTCGTTGTCCCTCAGCTTTGTACTATATATGATATATTTGAAATGGAATACATAGTTGTTCAGTTTAGGGTCACCTGTCCTGTTCTGCTTCTCCCTGCAGGTGCAGCTTTTTATTGTGCATCTCCCTCAACATGGTGCACAAGATTTAGTAGTAACCTTGGTCTGCTTACCAATCCTTGGTAATATATATATAAACATTAGGTCTTACTACTGCTTGAAGTAAGTAGGCACTGTCTGTGAAAATATCCTGTTAATTTCAGAAAGTGCAGTTACTTAGAAAAGCCTTACCTGAAAAGTAAAATCTCTGAAGGGAATTAACTCTGTTCTAACCGAAACCAGGACAGTCATAGCTCAGTTGTTTGAGGTTTTTGAACTTACTTTGTCAGCTACCACTTCTCTTCCACTAAAATTCTTATCAAAAGGCAGGCATTTTGACATGGGAAATCTCAAGTTCTGTGAATGAATTTTGATAGTCACAAACATGTAGTTTAATATGAAATCTAAAGTGTGTGTGTGCTGTCAGTTCTGTACTGACTTGATTCCAACACAGTGTAAAGAATTTGGAAAAAAAGGAAAAAAACCTCCGTAAATTTAAATATGATTATTTCTTTTAATTACATTCTGTGAATGTGTGCATTTGATGCCTTTCTGAGCCATCATATATTGAAAATGTTGTGTTTGGTACTAGAGTGTTGCTCTGTTTGGGGGAAAATAAAAATTTACAGAAGTTGCAGCTGCTGTGTTTGCAGAGCATTTCAGAATCTTACCATTTTCTAAGTGGTGCTTAGCTAGCCTGATTATTTTGGCTTAGAAGCAGAATAGAACATACTTCTTTAAATATTTGTGGCTTATTGCAAAACAACATGTAGATGTTTGAAATTGATACATTTAGCTGGACAGAAGGTTTTGTTTAAAATGCATGGAATATGAAAGTAGTATATTTAAGTTCACAGAACGTTAATGAGATGGTATTTAAATCTTTACTAGAAGATGTGTTTTCTCTCTTAAAGAAATTTTAACCTCCTTTCCTTTGGGGAAGAAGCTGAAGAAGAAGAGGAGGAAGTCAGTAGAGTTAGTCAGGTACTGTACGAAATCATCCTCGATTTTCTTTTTAACTTAGAAGTACCTTTTCTGCACCTTTGTGGAAAGCTTTAAAGTTCTTAATCTTGTTCTTGTGTGTGAGTTTTGAACAGCAATAATAGAAGCTACTTCCATTTTTGTGATTCTGTTTTTTAACTTCTTGAAAAAAACAGGTTTTCTAACTCTTGTAAGTTTGTAAGTGTCTTCAGTTACTGTGTGATATTTTTTACATTTCCATTAAGTTTCATCCTTCATAGTGTACATCTGTGTCTGCTGTTTAAAATACATGGAGGTTTTAGGTACTTTATTCTTCTTCACCTCCTTAATTATGACTGTGATTTGATGACAAAGTACTTGAGATTTTAAATGATCAACTTTTTCATTGCCAGTGCATTCTTAGCTCCATTTTCTTATGTATATCCATTCTGTGTGCAAGTTAAAGTGGGGTTATTGTAGGGAAAATGGTGCCCTATCATAATTAAATATTGCACTATTGGGAATTGTCCACATTCACAGAACTAGGGTTAGTCTTTGATATAACACTTAAATAAGGTTTATGATCAGACTACATGGTACTGAGTTTTGTACCACATAAGTGAGAAAATGCTGCTCAGTTCTCAGGATTTAGTTAAAATACAGAAGACTACAGTGAATAATGATGAACAATATTACAGTGAGATACTATCAGTGAGGATGATAGTAGAGGTTTATCACATCAGTAATTTTAACTGTTTTTCACATTTCATTCTCTGCTGTGTACCCCAGGAGGTCATAGAAGGCAGAGCTCACAGGAGTAGGGAAGTTGGTATCAAGGAGTGGCAAGAGTACAATGGCTCCAGGAAGGAGAGTGAGTGAGGAGGCAGAAGTGATTCCAGTGTGCTCACCAACAGGGATGCAATCTCACAGGGCGGATACAGCAGACAGAGTTGGTTACTGCCGACAGGGTCTGTGGACAGTCCTGGACATAACAAGCAGTAACCAAGACCAAGGTCCCCATCCAGATAGTTCAGTAAAGAGCAGCAAGAGATGGTACAGGAGACAGGTCTGGAGACAAGCTTACAATGTTGGTCCAACAGACCAATCCAGAAGACAAAGTTAGACACAGATACATCTAACGTAGCTCAGGCAGTGAGTGAACTCTCAGGTCTGAGTTAAAATGGTCCTTATGCTCAGCGGAGGTCCAAGAAAAACTCCTTAGTGGTCATGGAGGCTGTTAGTGTGCTCAGGGACCTGACAGTGGGACACCCATAGGTTGTTGATTAGTGTTTGAACTGAAGCTTTTGGTGTCCAAACTGCTCATTTAATTGCCTATACTAGTTTGGAGATGTTTAGAGTGGTGATAAGTACCTTGTCTCACATTTCATCTAGTCCCTAAACACAAACACGCACACTAATTGTTTAAGGAAGTAATTTTTCATCTTACTCAATGTGTTAGTCTTTTTTTGTACATAATAAAAAAACTGAAGTTGTGTTTAGGAGAGTGAAATTGTGTTATCCATGCAAGTACTGTCTTCCTGAAAGGATTATAAAATGTGGCTGAAATGGAGACATTCAGGTCACAATATAGACTGTTTCTATAACAGAGACTTTTATTCTGATTTTAGTCTGAAATTTAAATTTTTGGATTAGCATGGGGAATGCTTTCTTACTGCAGTCTTTCTGCCTGAGGATCTTACATGTTGTGTAGATTTATTTGACTGCTTCAGTAGACAATTCCTGCATTATGTATTGCAGGTCATTACTACATTTTTTCCCTTGGAGGCTAGTTATTGTTCTACCAATAGAAAAGTACTGCTTTGTATATGGTAGTTCTTTGAGTTCTTATTTGTCATTATTGGAAAGTCACATACTTACCTTTTTATTGTCTCAAGCATATATATGCTACACCATTTATCTTTATGATGTGTAGTGATTGTGATGATTAAACAATATCTCTTTTCTTTGTTGTCTTTACTTTAAAATTAACTAGATTGCTGTTCCAATTAAGTCCATGAGGTCAGTTTGATGCTCCTCTTTCTGGAGTGCCGTCTCTGTTCTGCTATTAGAAATGCTTATGCTTATTAGTTAGGCAAAAGCAAACAAGAAAGAAGTTATTTTTTTTCCTTGCCATTATACTTTTTCACCATCTATTCTCTCCAAAAGTAAAATCTATAATTTTTTTTTTTTTTAACAGAGTATGAAAGGAAAAAGTAAAAGTAGTCATGATCTGCTGAAGGATGATCCACATCTAAGCTCAGTTCCTGCTGTCAAAAGGTTAATATATGTTTTCCAATTTCCAGAGCAGATTTACTTTCAGGATATTAGCGCTGATTAGCATCATGTGTATTCATTGTCTGTGTGTTACTCTTCAAGAAATTAAGAATGCCAGTACTGGATCAGACCAAATGTTCCTCTAACCCACTATGCTCTCGCCAGCATTGGCCATCCGTGGATGCCCAACAAAGCAATGCAAGAATAATGCTTACCTGTGTAGTTTCCCACTCTCCATCTACTTTCGGCTCAGGGGAATGTCACAAGCTTTTTGTGGTTCATCTATTTAGGAATCCTTAATAGAGCTCTTTTCATAGTACTTACTCAGTCTCTTGTAACATTGTTTGCTTTTGTACCCCAAACTCTGCTGCCGGAAGGATTGCTTCCACTTTGTGTTTGAAACCCGGCTGCTACTGGTGTCATTTGATAAATTCTCTGACTGGAAGAGACAGTGAGCAGTCAGTCCCTTTATACCTCTCTTTACCGCTATCCTTTCTTAGGCCATCTCTTTTCTAGCCTGAAGTATTAAAGCCTACTCAACTTTCCTTCACACAAAAGTTGCTCGTACCTGTGATTATTCGTGTTGCACTTCTGAACCCTGATTCTAGAATATCTTTTTTTCCAAATCTAAACAACATATTAAAAATTGGGTAACCCATAAACCTGTATGCTTGCATGAAGATAGTCTTGGTTTTCTTCTATGTTTCTTTTTAATAGTACTTCTAATCTGCTTTTTTAAACACTTGAAAATTTGTCTCAGTGAGCTGAGGCAATTCCATAAAAATATATCAACTCCAAGAATTAGAATCATAGAATTGTTTAGATTGGAAGGGAAATTTAAAGGTCATCTAGAACAATAACCCTAAAATAAGTAGGGGCATCTTCAACTAGAACAGATTGTTCAGAGCCCTCACCTTGTCTGTTTCCAGGGATGGGGCAATCTGTTCCCGTGTTCTATCATCCCTCATACACTTTTTTGCCACCTTTCCTTATACATAGTCTAAATCTCCCCTCTTTTAGCTTAAAACCATTACCCCTTGTCCTGTCACTATAGGCACTGCTAAATAGTCTGTCCCCATCTTTCTTATAAGGCCCCCTTTAAGTATTGAAAGGTGACAATAATGTCTTTCTGGAGTCTTCTCAAGGGTGAACAACCCCAATACTCTCAGCCTTTCCTCATAGGAGAGGTGTTCCATCCCTCTAATTTTTGTTGCCCTTCTCTGGAACCTGCTCTAAGAAGTCCATATCTTTCCTGATCAGGGAGCTCCAGAGCTGGTAGTGTCTCACAAGAACAAAGTAGATGGGCAGAATCATCCCCCTCAGCCTGCTGGCCACATTTCTTTTGATACAGCCCAGGATGAAGTTGGCTTTCTGAGCTGCAAGTGTGCATTACTCATGTCCAGTTTTGCATCCACCAGTACCTGCAGATCCTTCTCTGCAGGCTGCTCTCAATCACTTCATCCCTCAACTTGTATTAATACTGACGGTTACTCTAACACAGGTGCAGAACCCTGGAGTTTGCCTTGTTGAACCTTAAGAGGTTTACNTTTAGCTTAAAACCATTACCCCTTGTCCTGTCACTATAGGCACTGCTAAATAGTCTGTCCCCATCTTTCTTATAAGGCCCCCTTTAAGTATTGAAAGGTGACAATAATGTCTTTCTGGAGTCTTCTCAAGGGTGAACAACCCCAATACTCTCAGCCTTTCCTCATAGGAGAGGTGTTCCATCCCTCTAATTTTTGTTGCCCTTCTCTGGAACCTGCTCTAAGAAGTCCATATCTTTCCTGATCAGGGAGCTCCAGAGCTGGTAGTGTCTCACAAGAACAAAGTAGATGGGCAGAATCATCCCCCTCAGNGCTGAGGGTGCACTTCATCCCACTGTCTGTGTTGAAGATATTAAAAGGTACTGGTTCCAGTACAGACCCCTGAGGGACACATGACCTGTGAGGGTCAGTTGAGAGCTCCTTGTTCTGTATGCGGGACTCTTCTCCTCATGTGCTTAGCTTTACTTCTGTCTGCTTCAGATTACATGTATGATTTTATTCTCTTATCATTCAGGTCCTTCTGCAATTCTTCAGTCTGCTCTTGGCTTTACTATCCTGAGTAACTTACTGTTATCAAAAAACTCAGTGACCTGGCTGTTCACGTGCTTTGATACTGAGCTTAAGCCCCAACACAAACTACTGTGGATATACACCACTGATCTTCCTCCACTATGAGAAGATAATGTTTGCTTCTAACTTTGTCTTTTAACCGTCTGTTTATTCATGTGTGGACTTTCCCATCACCACAGGAATACTTAGTTCCCTTTAGAATCTTTGGTTAGAGATTCTTTGAGTCCAAATGGGTCAGAGATGTAGCCCCTTCAAAACAGTTGCAGAGGTTAGTATGGCAGTTCCCTTTATCGCCATATCACAAATCCCAAGTAGGTAATTTTGCCTCTTACTGTGGCTTCTACTTGTTCGGGACTGACACCCGAATTACAGGCTGGATGCATTTTAAATTTTTCATTAAGAGATAGAAATGTGGTTTTGTTTTGTTGGTTTGTTGTTGGTTTTTTTTAATTGTAGTCTTCTACTAAGAAATACTTCCCCAGAGTTCTCTAGATTAATTTTTTAAATGAAATTAATGTCATTGATTCAAACAAATTTACCTTTTCTTTTATGAACTTGATTACTTCCTGAAGGCTTAGAGCACACCTCGAAGCCTTGGCTTTATAGAGTCCTTTAATATTCCTTGCTTTGTTTCTCTAATATAACTTTTGAAAATTGGGGGATGGTAAAATCTTCAAGAATATTTTTTATTAGTTTGTGATAATTAACAGTGGATATGATAGCCTTAGTATATTCAAACTTAGTATATTGCTTCTCTAATGTACTAAACAGTAGCTGTATAACAAATGAAAATGTTGATGTTGAGCTTATTGGTATAGTGCATGTTTAACATGCCTATATAAGAGACTTTTCCAAAATATAGACTATTAGCAGTGAAACACTAGAAACTGTTTGCTATATAAGATCAAAAACATCCATCTTAAGTGAGTTTTGTAGTTGGTTTTTTTGTTTTATCTGTATACGTTAGTGTTTTGTCTGGATAGCTCAAGATGGTTAAAATCTGTCCATTGCATGGAAGTCTGTGGTTTTATCCTGTGTTTTTAACCATTTCTAATTAGAAATGATTTTAACAGCCAAGTGACATAAAATACTGTTAATTGATACTTGTATCATCCTCACATTCATCTTATGAGTAGCCTGTTGATAATTTCAAGTAGCTAACAAAAAAAATGTTTATTTAAGAGCTGTTTTATTTAAGCAGTATTATAAATCTCCCCTGGTGCTGGAAAGTAATTATTCTTCTTCTTTTAGTAGAGAAGCAAGTGAAGAAAGCGATTTGAGTGAGGTAAGTAACATTTTTTTACAAGTAAGTCTTTTGGGTTTGCTGCATGTGAGCTAGATTTTCGTGGGGGAACAGATTCTACTTTAGAGGTTTTTGCAAACTAGCTGAAGTCAGATTTTCAGCAAAAGACAGAAGACCCTTCCAGAGCTCTAAGGTTTGTCCACTGTGAACATTCACAAGAGGATAGAGTTAGCTCTGCATACTGCCTACTGCATTTTATAAAAACTACTTGCCAGGTATTTCCATCAGTAGATAAGGTATATGTGAGGTTATGTACCACAGAGTGACAAACAATTAATAAAAGCCCTGAAATTGCTTCTAATAAAAAAGAGAAAAAGTTGAAATTAAGCCATTTGTCATGCATAATGATGTAACTCCCAATGTCTGAGGGGAAATCTGAATAGGAGTGAAAGGCCCATGGGAAGATTTCTTCAAGGAATCAAAATTTCAGTGAATATTTATCACATAAATTGTACTGATGAAGACTGTCATCTCTGAAAGACAGGAAATCTGAATAACCAGGCAGTAATGTTCAAACAACCATGGAGGCTATTTTAAATACACTGACATTGTTATATATGGTGCAGAGTGAGATTGCTTTACCTGCAGCCATGGGTCATGGGGGTACCTCTTTTTGTAGCTGTTGAGACAAAGATGTAATATTTGACTAGGAATGTTACCTCCAATTCCCTCAACCAAATCCTGTAAAGTACTGTCTTCTGTATCTATTTATCATGCACAGGTAAATTACCACACACTGTTAGTTGATGCACTGTGGAAGTCACAATCTATTTCATTCTTGTGACTACAAAAAGGAAAACTGTCCGCTTCCACTCTGTTTCCTGTTATATTATAAATTCAGGTTCTTGGACTCTTCTCCTTTGTAATTCTGGTGTGTAGGCATGTTGAAGTGTCAGAAGAGTTCTGGGAATGGATTTTAATTAATAATTCTGCAGATGATCAAATAGCCCTTTAAGTGAAATGGATTTGGGTAATATGTAACAGGGATATGTTAAGTATATTTACTTAAATTTTTATTTTTCAACCTAGTTAATCTCAATGCTGTTATAATACTGTCATAAAGTAGAAAATAGGAAGTTGTCTTTTTCCTGTAGGTGCTCTCCTTGGATTTTATTTCATTTCATAAATTCTACCTTAGGTAGAATTTAGCTTTTCAGGGAGTTAACCTGAGCCTTGTAAAGTGGTTGCTAGTATTTTATCATCTATCTTGGAATTATTTCAGTGAACAGACCACAAGATCACTTTCACATTTACATGGCTGCAACATGGTAGTTTTATAGTCATCCTGTGAGCAAATGATGTCTCCAGATCTCACTACCTCCTCCAAAAAACAGGTCCCTAGCATGTGAGAGAAACTATTGTTATTATTCTCTAAGCATCTAACCTTGCCGTTCATGCTATTAAATATCATCTTGTTTCTCTAACTGCAGTCCTCAAGGTCATACATTTCGTGCCTTGAAGAGTAGAATCCTTTGTATCAACAGTACAACATCACTGTTTGTTAAACTTCTTTTTGGGTCCAGGTCATTAATGAAAACATTATATAAAATGTGTTCACAAGACTGACTTTTTTCCCACCAGTGTTACATTTCTCCATTTCCCCATTCAGCACAACTTGTTTTCCTATCACTGTTTGTCACTTACTGAACAGTAAGTTTTCTGTAGTAGTATGGATNGAGCGTGGGTGGAGCCCTCCCTGGATCTTCATTCGCGAAGCCTAGCCATGATGGATAGCCTACTATCCATACCCCAATTCAATAATCTTCTAATATGGCTAAGCCATATTATATAAAATGACCATTAGTCATTCTGAGACAAAATCTCTTACTACTATTTTATTTCCAGAGCAAAAAGAAGACTAGGGCAAATTCACCCAGCTAACAGCAGTAGCAAAGCTCTACAACTTCCACGCAGACAGTTTTGCGTTTCTTGTTACTAGGGGAACACCATCATCTAGCTGAATAGTGGCTTCCTTCCTGAGTTGTCCTGCGGCCCACTCCGGGTGGAAATGTGTTAAATGTATTAGTTGGTAATGAGACTTCAGAAAACTGAGAGTCAGAAAGGTACGAGATCAGATGAAGTTAGTGATGTGAGAGACTGAAGGAGGAGACTGGGCAGGAGAAAATAATAGAATTGCAGGAGGAAAGAGGTAGAGGAGGAGGGTTATAGCCTATTTTGTCAATGTTTTTTCTAGAAGAAAACTGGAGAAATCCTGTGCAGAGTGAGGGGAATGGAAGATTCTGGAAGTAGGGGAGTCATCTGAGTGTGACAAGTTGAACTCTTTTGCCTCTCCTGCTTTAAAGTACTATCCATGGAACCCCACTCTGATTTCTCAGTTTTCTGTAACTTTTAATTGGCTTACTGCTTAGCAATTAGAATTTCTTTAGGGTTATCCATTTTAATTCTAGAAATGCTTCTGTCCAACTCTGTTTCAATGAAATGCCCTTAAGCCCTAGCCAAATCTCCGCCAGGAGTCTGTCTTTTTCCTTGACTGTTAAAACACCTTGAACACAGTCCTGTCATGTTCCTTTTTTGTATTCTGCCCCCTGCCATTGAGGTCTGTTGTCATCTCATCTTGCTGATAGTTTATTAAGTAAGCAAATCCTTCATAAAGTTTCATTATCTCCTCTTATCAAACAATAACTTTCTGGGAAATTAAGTGAAATACTAGTCCTACTCAAATGTTCTCTTCCCCCAACTTAAAAAGAACAAACAAATCCACACAACATCTTGGTTATTTAATTGATAAAATATTTGGCTGTTTTACTGTGCTGAATATTGACAGATTTTATGTTCTTGACTTGTCTTCTCTTCCTAAACAGTGACTCAAATAAAACATCTGAAATCTAGCTCTTGATTTTTTTTCCTTTTATTCCCAAAATAGTGCCTCTTGCTGCTTTTATTTTTCTCTTCTCTCCCCCCTCCATGTTTATAGACATGGTCTTCGTACTGCTTTTCTTCCTACCTGTCAGTAATACCCAGGACATCTATATTATCTTCACAGAATCACAGAATGTTAGGGG
>VWZO01021042.1:253434-273561 GCA_013396975.1 Bucco capensis | reverse complement strand
CAGTGCACCCATTTCATTCCTCAAAGGGCCCACACTACCTCTAGACTTCCTTTTGCTTCCAACACACTTGAAAAATCTCTTCATGTTATCCTTGACCTCTCTTGCCAGGTTAAGTTCTAAGGAGGTCTTAGCTTTCCTTGTTGCCTCCCTACACCCTCTGACAACCTCCCTATATTCTTCCCACGTGGCTTGCCCATTCTTCCATGTACTATATAGTTCCTTCTTAAGCCTAACGTTATCCAGTAGTTCCCTGCTCAACCATGTAGGTCTCCTAACTCTCTTACTAGATTTCCTACTCTTTGGGATGCACTGATCTTGAGCCTGGAGGAAAAGGCGGTTGAATACTAGCCAGCTTGCTTGGGCCCCCTTACCTTCTAGAGCCCTGTCCCACTGGATTTTATCAAGCAGTTCCCTGAGAAGGCCAAAGTTGGCCTTTCTGAAGTCCAGAGCATCTGTTTTCTGAATGACTGCTCTTGTTGTAGTCTAAGTAAATATTTTTCCCTTCACCTTTCACAACATTCCTTCCATTCATCTTCTGTAGCAGTGTAGCCAGCATTTTAGATGGCTGACAAATAAAAGAGATGACACTTGGCCCAGTCATTCCGCTTTTCAACAGTTCCTAGCCTTAGAGCTTGATCTGATTTTAACATTGTCTTTTGATCTTGATCCAATGCATAGGAACTGAAATGGGGAGGCTGGAAGAAACAATGTAGGTCTGATAGGCCTTTTCATGCTTTCATTAAGTGAGCTGGTAGAAGTGTGAAATAATTCAAACTACTATTTTGGTAGCTGAGAAGATAAGAGTCTTTTAGAAGAAGAGCTGTTACAAGGGGTTATCCTAAGTAGCAGGAATTGTGCTAGCTGCTGTGGGTGGTCAGTGTAGCAATGTTATAATTTAAAGAAATTGCTTTTTGTGCCCAGCTGGTAACACTTTGTACTGCTTTCTATGTGAAGTTGTATTTCATTCTCATGCCTTTTTAAGCTTTTGAGTCGTACTTCAAAAAATAGAAGAAGGACTGAAGCAGCAGGAGACAACCAAGTATTTAGTTCTGCCAGCTGAGACTGCAGAAGAGAAAAGGTTCCCATCAGCAGAAAAAAAATGCTAGTAAGAAAACAGAGTATATGCCTCTTTCAGTGTCAGAAACCAAGTCTAGGCAGCTACCTGGTCAAAGCACAATGCTCTTTGAGACAGAACTTTTGTGTCACTCACATTTCTTTTCTTCCACAGTGCACTTGTTTCCATTTTAAAAGAGGAATAAAGATTTTCATGCTTGAAATAATTGAGAAATCTAATTAGCTGCTCTCTTTCCTTTCCCTTTTCCTTAATGTAAAATTTCCATGGGACACTAAGTTTAATTTGCAGTTCTGAGAGGAGGTTATATGGCCTGATGTAAAGGCTGTTGTATGTGGCAAAACTCTTTAAGTGGATACCTTCCTGGATACTGGTGGCAGATGAACTGTTGGTGTGGTGTCTCTGATTTCAGCAAACCTACACTAAGATGTCTTCAGCCAGTGAGTGTGTGTTATGGTTTGATAGTTTGGGTTTTTTTTTCTCTCTACAAGTGACAGTGGTTAAAAGGCCAAAGAGAGATGAGCATAGATGGTTAACATTCATTTCAGCAACAACAAGACACTGTGTCCCATGATAAGCCGTTTAATTAAACCTTGCACCTTTTTTAATCTGTGGTTCTATTTGTGTCTGGCTTTTGTTTCTCATTTTATCTCTGTCTCTTCAGTTTCCGTGTTTCAGACATAGCCTCATTTATTTTTATCATGCATGATTAATTCAGTTTACATAAAGGGTTTCTTGACAAGGATGAAGTATATAAAGCCCTTGTTCAGCCTAAATTTAGATTCAGATGGTTTGTAACTCTTTTCAGTGCAAGTCAGTCTCCCAGTTCTACTGTGCCTCTTGCTCTTCCCTCCAGCTAGCCTAGAGAGCCTTGCAAAGCTGTCCAACAACAGCTGTTGAGCAATGCACTTAACCACAGACACTCCTTGCTGTCCAACTGCATTTAATCCATGCAGAAGATGAAACTGCTTTCAGAAAGTGTAGTATAGAGAGAAAACAAGCAAGGAAATACAGAGGAAAGCAGCATTTCCTAACCATTACTGTTGCAGCGAGAAACATGGGTTGTTAACCAAGAGAAGGTGAATGGTTTATTTTTTCAGTTCTCCATAATGATGTAGATGTGTGTTGGGTAGACAACATCATTGTTTTCAGTGTGCTAAGCATTAGTGGAGAAGTCTGCACTGAATATTGAATTTCAGTGGGATACTGACCAGATACAATATCTGATTGCCACAGCCAGTGACTACTGAGAGGAAGGAGAAGAAAGAACATCTCAGTTAAAGCAAAAACATATGGCCGTTGCACTGGTCACAAAGTATGTTTTAATCTCTCTCTATAGGACGTAAAGGGTTAGGAAGGCAAGCAGAGCACCCAAGCTAGGCTCTTGTAGATGTTCAGAAGAAAATACAAAGACTAGATGCAGTTTCTGGAAAGTGTCAACTTGTTACTCTCTTGGTGCTTGTCCTGACTGGGATGTGGACTCTCCTGAGAAAAATTTGGTCTGCATTGGACACCTTGTGAAGTCATACTTCATCAGATTTTTTGCTAGTCCCCATAAGGCATACAGATGTTTTCAATTGTTTCTGAGTTTGTCTGAAGAAGGCTGTAACATAAATCAATACCAGAAAACAAGGGAAAGCTCTTTACGTTTTCCCCTTTGGCATAGTTTTGCATGGAATAAAACTCAATATAATAGGGAGAAGGAGTGTAAGGAAACAGGAAACTTTTTAATGAGGGGGGAGATGCTGTGTTTTGAAGATGTGTACACATCCCCGTAATTTGGGTATTGGAGCTGCCTGGAGAGATACAGTAAAAGCAATGTGATTAATTTTTAGCCTGGATCTAAATGGGTGCATCCTGATTAAACACTAGAGATATGAGAGTTTTCTACCCTTCCTGGCCTCTGCATTCCCCCAAGAAAACTTTTTTCTTCTTTGTATGGACACACAAGCAAGGCTAGCTGGTGAGATTAGCAGACAGATACCATAGGAAAGCTCTGGAGTTACTGCAGACCATCTGCTAGGAGTTATATCCTGTTGTTTGTTGCAGACTTGATGAAGGGAAGGTTGAAATTAGCCGTTTTGAGTCTTACTGGGGTTTTGCTGGTTTTGTCATTTACGCTAAAATTCTTACTTGATAACAAATAGTGTTATCGTAGAGAAGTTTCTATCTGGTCCTTCCTTTCCAGGCTTGTAGTGAAAACTAATAAAGTAATGATGTAGTCTCTTTCCTCCTTCTCCTAAAGCGCTTGGGAGGTAGCTGGCAAGCATGTAAGAGCATAAACATAATAGTCAAAAATAACATGGCAGGAGCTGTGCAGTATGTTGGTGTCGCACAGATTTCTGTATTTGCTGCAGTTGGAACTCTCATAAGGTATTTGTCCTCCTTTGTCAGTGTAGAGCATTACAGGATTACCTTACTAAGTTGAAGGAGTGTACTGGCTTAGTCCAAAATTAGTGAGTTCACCCAAATTACATACCAACTGAGATCTGATATGATTGTTGCACTGAAGCAGCCTAAGCTATAGAAATACTCATATCTCAAAAGCTGAAGTAGCCCAGAATGTCATTGCCATATGGAAGGAGAAGGAATTCCCAGGCTGTTTACTTAAGTTGGATGGGTGCTCTGGTGCTGAGCAATCTTGGGAACTCTGAAAAGTTCTGATAATTTTCATTTCACATCAAAGCAGATGAAACAGTCAAAGAGGAAACTTAAGCTCAGACAAAGTAATTCTAATGAAGTTTCAAAGGAGGGTGAGGAAAACCCTGAGCTTGCATGTTTTTAGTTCAAGTTTGTGTGGTTTTATTTGGGGAAATGGCAAAATGTGAAAGTTTTAAGCCCACGTGGATTTTCTCTCAAATAGTTTAGTATTTGGGAATCTTACGGAAAGAACTTTATGCTGGGTTTTGTAACCACCCATGTTGGTGCTGGGTGATTTTGTGACCTGCTCATGTAAACTTTGAGTGAGGTGGGAATAAGGCAGTAAGCTCGTTTGAAAACTGTCCTTCTTTATGTTGCATGTGTCTAGTAATGTCTTGCTTTTTGTTGCCAATTATCACCCATAAAATATATTCTGAAGCAACTGCTACTTCAGCCTTCAGCATGAGGAGCAGTCTAGCAGGAAAAACTGCATAAATCCTCCACCCAGCACTATCACAACCAGTGTGCTTTGAACATAGGCAGAGACAAGCAGAGTTGGAAATCTCTTCTAAAATGCCAGAACTGCCTGGATTTGAAATGATCTCTTCTTGATGTTGAAAAGTCACAGAAGCTTGCCTTCTGATCCAAGATATGAATCCTCCCAGGAATCCTAAATAGGTAACGGTGCATGATGGATGGTTTGATAACAAGCATTCATCTAGCTGCTTCTTGTTCTTGCCCTCACAGTTGTCTGGTGGGTGCGAGCTGACGGTGGTAATCCATGACTTCACTGCCTGCAACAGTAATGAGCTGACAATCCGTCGTGGGCAGACAGTGGAGGTCCTGGAGAGGCCTCATGACAAGCCCGACTGGTGTCTGGTTCGAACCACAGATCGGTCCCCAGCTGCAGAAGGCCTGGTCCCCTGCGGGTCCCTCTGCATCGCTCACTCCCGCAGTAGTATGGAGATGGAGGGGATTTTTAACCACAAAGGTAAGAAATGATGGAAACAATATCTGGAAACATCAGCATGAGCTTTTGGTAATGAGGAGTAATTGCAAATGGGAACTTCGGTGTTCTTGTGCTGTTTTGGTTTCTAGTTTGTAAAGGGGTAAAACACAATGCTTTTGGCAACCTGCAGCCACACTGTCTATTCCAAAATAAGCAGTTGGCAATTTGCAGTGTTAAATGAAAATATGACTGGAGACAGGGAAGAGATTTAAGCAAATTACATCTTGGTCAACAGTTATATATCATGTTAGATCAAGCTGTGATGATAGAGAAATCTATACCTGTTGCGTGCTGATATGGAGTGAGAGGGAGGAGGAGAAAATCTCCAGCATGTATTGTCAGTGGTTCTTGAGAAATTCTGCAGTAAGAAATGTTGACAACATCAGTGTCAGTGATGGGAAAGGTAAATATGCATATCTATATGTCCTACCACAGGAATTGGCTGTTTGGACTTCTGTATTTTACTTAACTGAGTTTTCCAAAGTAGCAGTGGCACAATCATCCCTTTAACCAGCAGCTCTGAAATCTTACTTTGTTTTTTTCAGATGTATGAAAGAATGTACCCCTAAAGGGTGCAAGTAAAATCTGATAATTTTTTTCAAGTTTTTAAGGCTGTAGTGTGCTGTAGTCCTTTGGCTCTGATTTGTTATTAGAGAAGATGCTTGCTTGTTTTATTTTGAAGCTGTTTGAGTTTGCAGCCTGTTAACAGAAAGCAGTGTGAATTAATTAAAAAAATAAAACCAACATCAACCAACGAACAAAAAAATCCACCAGAAAACCCGTTCATTTGAAGGTGTTTCATCACATGCTGAGGGAAAATATGCCATTTCAAAAAGTTTTATTGCAAGTAACCAGATTAACAGGAAAGAGGTGTTAGGGAAAAGTTGTTTTCCAAAACACAAAATTCTAGTTTTGGAGAGTTGTTATAAATATGAAAACAAATTTTTTGATTATTCAGCCCACCCAAGGTATCACATCACAATTTTTTCGCTTTTGTTCCAGATTCTGTATAAATACGATTTGCTAAAAGAGAGAAGAGTTTGTTTCTTACATTATGAGCATGCACAACAGGAACTTCCTGAATGCAGTGTGATTGCAGGGAGAGGGAGTCTGAAGGATAGAGCTGTACAGTTGGAATAGTTTTTCCTCCTCTTGTGTCCTATCACAATTTGGACAGAGAAAGATTGCAGTTTTTCTCATAAAATTGGAAAACATAGTTGAGTGTCACTGAAACATTTCATCCTTTGTCTAAGGAGTGAAATCATGGAAATGTGAACAGGATTTTTTTTCATTTTTAACAACAGAATTGATAAATCCAATTTCCTTTGGAGTTGAGGGACTTGACTGTTGAATGCAGCCAATTTTATTAGGAGAGGCAGATTGTATTGGACCAATACATGCTATATGAAGAACACTGAGCCTGTCAGACTCCTGAGGGAATGACAGAGCTGATTTCATCATTGAGAGGCTGCTTTTATTAATTAGTGGGTGTAACCTGTATTGCTTTTCCTCTTCTAGTTTTTTTTTGGGGGGGAATGGAGGAGAGCAGCAGAGCATTGTGAAGTTACTTTAGTTTCTTTTTGACAACTTGCTTTGAAAAAAAAAGCATTAATTATAGTAATCATGAAGACTGAAGAAGACCATTGCTAAAATAAGATTGATTTGCAAGGCTGAATGCAGTCTCAGAAGTGACTTCTGTCCCTGCCTCTGCCAAAGCCTTCCTGTGGGATGTTATGGCATGCTGTCTAAACCCTAGCTGATAAGAAACAGCTGCAAATTGTTTATTCCCACATTACTGGGTGTCAGGCTTTAGGAGTTGGATGTTTGATTTGTAAAGTTTCCTGTGCATGTGACTGACCGAAGTCAGTGTGAACTGTCTTGGACATGCAAACTATTACGTAATGGTAAGTAATCTGGGAAAGAGGGGGGAAAAAAGGCAAAAAAAAAACAAAAACCTCAAACAACTTTAGACTAAGTACTTGAAACCACTGAATACATTGGACTTTGATCTCTACCTCACATTTCTGTTGTTTAAAAGAGGTTGATAGTGTTCATTTCATAGAGGGATTACAAAAATAAAGCAAAATTGTGGAATGCTTTGGTTTTATCCCCCCCCCCCAGTGAAAAGTACCTCAGACAATCCTGCAAAGCAATTATTCATTCTCAAGTGCTGCATTTAATTAGAGATCTTCAAATAAGGCATTGGGGACTGTGTTAATCAGAAGAATGGAAAACAATTAGATCATCATCTCAGAATTGTTTATTGTGGGCATTCATTGAAGTATGAATTCCTAAAGTACAAACCAAACACAACCCCCCTAACAAAGAACAAGTGAATGACCTGCAGTGGACAACTTTTAAACATTTTATTTCCTAGATTTCTAGTGCTTAATTCTGCCACTTTGGTCTTTTTAATACAGATTTATTTTTTTTTAATCTTTTTTTTTTTTTACCATAATTCAGTAAAACTTTCAAAGTTTTGGAATGATTCAACAAATTAGGATATTGCCCTCTGGAGTTTTTTAGATCTGAGGTCTGAGTAATTTTGCACAGTTCGTGGGCTAAGCCACATGCAGTAGACGTGAGTCGGGAATTTGTGGATTTTGGCATCACAAGCTGTTGTGAGAGGCTCAGGAAGAGAGAAGTTTTACGTAATTCCAAAGGAAAAGGGGAGGTAATCACTGTGAGAAGTGATGAGGATGACTACTTCGATGTTGAGTGCTTAGCCTATACATATGGCTTGTTAAAGCAAAAGGAGTCTTGCACGCCTTTCACTATTTATGGACCCTACAATTCTGATCTTCTCAACAGCGTTTATCAATACTGTTTGCCAGCTAAACACGTTGGAAAGCCACAGTGTATCAGAGGTGTACCGAGCTTCAAAGTTTTGAAATAGTAAACCTCTTAAAATTTGCAGCTGGTTCTTAAATGTGTAAAACCAAATTTCATCACTGAGTACAGAATTTAATGCCTTATATAATCTGAAATTGTTATCCAAAGTAGGGTAACGTGAAAGATTATTAAACCAGAAAGTATGTTCAGTGAAGCCTAGTTCTGACAGCTGATCTTGGTCATTCCTTGTCTGTCCACATATTATCTGTCAACCATGAAAGGTAACGTTTTATTCTCATGTTAGAAAAGAGCCCCAAAAACGACCCTAATCACTTGCCCACAACTATATGTGTTACTTATCCTCCAAGAACATGTATTACTTTAAAAACAAAACACACAAGCAAAAAAGAAAAAAACAACAACAAAAGAACGCCAAACAAAACCCGCAACATTTACAGTATCTTCAATCTCTAAAATTTTACAGTAGTTAAGACAGCAAACATTTTGTTAAAGAGTTTGGGGAAAGCACTACACAGAAAAGACATTCACTGGGTGGATAGTCATTTAGTTGATTGCAGGTTCCAGACCTCTTGCTTGGTCTGCTGGATAGCCAATCTACTTTTCTAAGTTGTTTGGGTCATTTAATCACTTTGATATGCAGTTTACAGATGAGTACATTTTTTCCCCTTTTATAATTGGGGGAAAAAAGAAAAACAAGTGGGCAGTGAAGAGGTTGAATAACAGTTGGTGCACTCTACAAAAAATAAATTACTAGCTTTGGAAGAACATGTTTTTCACAAGTAATACATAAGGCAACAATTTTTCTTCTGCGATGATTCCCCACATGTTACTGGGTGTGGGGGAGAAAGAATGTTCCTGTTTTATTTGGTGCATCCCTCTTTTCTAACAAGGGTTTCTTTTCATTCTGTGGTACGTCCTTTTTATATGTGCACTTCTCTTTCCTTTATTTGCAGGGCATTTACTCAGCCCCAGAGCTTTGGGTAAAGGGCAGGGGACAGGATTCAGTATAATGAAATTGAACTTGTATGCTCAGAAAAATTGGCACATATTTAAAATTGTTTCTGAATATCTTGCCTGTTTAGATCACAAGTTCACTGTCTTTTCCAACTTTATGAATACCTCTGAAGTCTGAAGAATTTGTGATAGTCTATCATATATCCCTTCCGTAGATGCTACTGTTTGGAGAATTACAAAGGCAACAACAAGTCTCTGCTTGTGAAGCTTACATTTATGTGTCTTCTTTATAAGTTATGGAGTGCTTCGATACCACAACTAACTGCTAATTCCTGTTACTATCTGTGTGGTTCAAAACACGGCACAGAGATCTCTTGTTTACCTGGAGGTGCAATGTTTGCCTGATCTATATGTTCTTGTAATACAGGTATATGTTTGTTTGGATCTGAAAGGTAGGTGATGCTTTAGTAACATGTTTGCATACCATGTACCGGTGCAATACTGAATGCTGGCTCTTGATTTTACTGTCGTACTGGTGCCATGACCAGAAAAATGTTTTCAGCAGTCTTTTTGTTTTTTTTTTCCCCCAACTGTGGTGTCCTCAAACAATCTACCATAATAAGGATTGAGTGACTGATGTTTTCCAAGACAAAGTTTGACAAATTTGTTTAAAGAGCTGTGTGGTAAGCCCTTTTCTACATCTGCAAGATGGGAAGGAGTGGTGTAGGGCAGGTCTTGCAGGTGTCAGAACACTTTCTGATTTACAGGGGACCTCCTTGGGAATTATGAAAAATTGCACAGGTGATCTAGGGATATTTCCCCAGAAAAGAGAAATGTTTTATGGTTGAGGCCGCAGAATGGGATAGAACAGTCTTGAATTTGGTACTTTAATTAAGCTTGCTCACCACAGCCGTAGACCGCCTATTCAGAATATTATTATTAGATGAAAAGAAGATAGTAAAGGTGAAATGTCTTACATATGACCAAGTGCTTTGAAAGTTATGATTGTGAAATGAAGTGCTTCCGTGTTGAGTCCAAATACTGTTACATAGGAAGAGGAAGCTTTGGATAGCAGCAGCAGCAGAATTTGATCAAGTAAAATGGTTATCAAAGAATCGCAGAAAGTGAGGGGTTGGAAGGGACCTCTGGAGATTATCTGTTCCAACCCCCTGTCAGAGCAGGTTGAATAATTGAGGAAGGGCTCCCTGTTTGTAGTGGAAGAAAAGAAAGATGACTTGGCCAGCAGCTGTTTGCTTGCAAGCAGAAGGAGGCTGTAGAAGGGGAGGATTTGCTGCTTTGAGACTGCATGAAAGTGAAGCATGGGCCATGTGTAAGGAAAAAGGATCCCCACCCATGGCTCAGAGCCAAAGTGCTGCCTGTGAGACTGTCTGACAGCGTTTGCAGCTGCAGGAAATGAATTACAGGCCAGGCCAACAGGGAAGCTCCTAACAATGAGAAGGTTGGTACTTGCTTTGCCTTGTTGCCTTGGGGCAACGTGGTCCAGGGCACCATAGAGAAAGGGAGGTATCTGCTTCTACCACACAGCCAGACATGATCACATGCAGGAAGTGGTATCGAGGCAAATGTTGTAGTTGTAAAAGATACTAAATGTTAACCTAAAAATTCTGTTTCTTGATGAATCAATTACCTCCTCTTAATATTTTCAAGTAACAGGCTGCTTATCTAGTTAACCAGCTGATAAAAAGCCTTTCGAGGAGCTCATGGGAGGCAAAGCAGAGCAGTCAGTTGGATATCACACTCTGCTCATCTAAATTAGCAAAAAATTGTAAAAGCTGTGCTACAGTGTTAGTACATCTCATTTATCAGGCAGACTTGAGCTTGAACAGAAGTGCAGGCATTTTAATAGTTCACAATTTTCAGTTGTTTTGAAAGCCTAATAAATCATAAATTTCCATGTAATCACAAATATTTTGCCAAAAAGCGTTACTAGTCTAATTGCAGCAAAGATAGTTTGAATTTAGGTTTTGTGTGTGTGTGGTTTCTCAAACATGTTCTTATGCTTTAGTCCAGGTAAATAAAATAGCTGCAGTATAAAGTAAAACAGGAGTTCTCTATCCTGACTTTCCCACCTTGTGGTTTTAGTTGAGTTTGTAGGTAAAGTCATGGTTTGAGCGTGAGTAAACATAAATAAAATGTCAGCAATTGACTGTGGTACCTTAGATCATAGTCTTTGCATTGAGCTTTATAGTCAAACTATATCAGATGATCAGAGTTAGTAGCCAAATTCTAATTCAGCCTTGAATAAACAGTGAAGTCTGTATTTATTGGTTCCTTGGCATTGTGCCATCCTCAACTAGATAAGAAGATTCAATGAATCTTACAACTGGAATTTATAGAAGACTTCTCTCTAAAACAAGTTTATATGTGTTCTGAAACATCATAGGATTGATTTCTGCACCAATGTGCCTTTAACTCCCGCACTATTCTTCTATTATAACCCAGCCCAGGGAGACCTGTCAGATATATCTGTATTTCCCATGCTGACTCTTATTTGTGGGCAATAAGTATGTGGTTAATTTGTCTCTGGAGTTTTTGTACATAGGTAATGAAAGCTTTTTTCCCTGCTTTGGAGTTCAGTATTACAACTGAGAAAAAAAGAAATTTTATAGTAGTGACTTGAATGTACTTCTGATCCCACACAGCTGCCAAATGTATTTCTTTTATATATCATAGCTGGAAAGGAAATAGGTGTGTTAAAAGTATGGGCTTCAGAACAGATGTATTTGCACAGCTGATATTTGGGAGGTGGAAGGTGGATATAAACCAGCAATTCTGATGGCTCTAAATTTCCCGAGAGAATTGTTATTTTGCTTGCAATTAGCCTTTCTCTGTCAGCAGTTTCTTTTTCTAACCAAGGTATTGAGGAAGAAAAGAGTAGAATCGAAAATCATATTCTGCAAATGTTCATATATTGCAGCTGAACAAAACATCCTGGAGTGGTGTTTATTTTCCGTAACTGTCCCCCTTCAGGTGCAGCAAACTGTTGAAAAAGTTGCTGCAGTGTTGAGATTTACTTCTTGGGGTTGTCTTTGTTACCCATATTGATTTGGATTAAGTAAATCTTCAGAGCTGGTGCTCCAAAGAGCACCTGAGAACAACCCAAAGAATTTCTCTTCCATTTCAGTGAGTAAGTAGCTTTTCATTATGTAACCCATGACACCAGGTTGGTGAGGGACAGGGAGAGTGGGGCTTAAGGCCACCTTTTTGGACAGGAGAGTGCTCTTAGAGGCATGGAGTTGTCATACCTGTGTGGCAACTGCCTTGTTCATGACAGATGACAGGGCGCTATTGGTGTATATTTTTCTGCAGCTGGGGTGGCTGTTCATTTCCAAGGATCATCTGAGTAATTTTACCTGATGCATTTTCCTTCTGCATAGAACTGCATAGTATTGACAGTGTGCATAAGGGTTTTTGTTCTTTTTCCAACTCTCTAGTTTTCTGACACACTGCTGTGGCTCATGTTCTTAAACTTGGTATTGGGAGGAATATTATGTTTTTTGTGTTTAATGGAGATGAGAAAATTGTGGAGGAGCAGCCTAGAGCTGATGTTCTTATGCACCCTTCAGGACGTACCACATGACATCACATCATCTGTTGTAATCAATGCCTGCAGATGGAAGCAGCAGTGCTTAGCATTCCACTGACTTCCTCCGATTCTGTATCTGTGAGGAGTCTTTTGAAGGTCCATGTCCTATTGACTTCATTTTGCTTTTCTTGCAATCAAATAGTAAAATACTAGTCTCTGTTATGCATACTAAATGAGAAGTGTTGCATCACTTCTAGAGCAACTGTCTGAAGCTTTTTAACAGATGCCCTTGACCTCTGTTATTGGCATTGGTTTCAGATCACTACTTCATGGTGCAGTCTTTTGCTACTCTTTTGAGTGCATATTCACTGATACAGGTATCAGTACAATTTGAGACATCCTTGTGTTTTCTCCTACCTTTGAGTGGAGTACAAGTAACAAGACATTTTCTTTATCTGGGGCAACTATTGAACTTAAATTCATTGTTTTCTAACATGGAAGTTACGCAAATAAGTGATGGAATTCTTAGAGCAAACTATGTAAAAGGCTGTTGTGATAAGTGAATAGCAATATAAAAACATTTAATGGTCCCAGCATGCTCATAATGCTTTTCAGAAACGTATCTATTTTCCAGGATGGGTGTATAATGGTTAACTGCTGTGGCAATAGAAGACATTTATATAAGTGACATGAACAGATAATACTAAAGGGCTGGGTTTTGTCCTTGATGACCAGAATTGTGTAGTCATTTTCCCTCTGGTTTGTAAACCAGCTGTGGCAAACCTACTATGCATTAGCCATTTACAGTGCAATAGAAATAGTCTCTGGTACAAGAAGCAGTTAAAAAAGTATGTCAGATTTTCAGGAGCAGACTGGATGAAGCCTCAGGTAATGTGGTCTGGTCTCATAACTGACTCATCCCTTTGAGCAGATGGTTGGACTAAATAATGGATTTTTGAGGCCCTGCACAAGAAGTTAGAATTGCCAGCATGGACTTGTTATGTAGTAAGTGTTTCCTGGAGTCTTGGAGTCCCCTTAATGTCTGTGGAGATATCAGATATGCTTAAGATTTTGCCCCAGAATATATTCATTCCAAGCAAGAAATGGAAAGGAATTCTAAAAAGTATTTCTGCCGTGAAAAGCACTAGTTAGTCTTGTTGCAGTGTGCTGGGTGTGATCACAGCCTAATTAGGCATATGTTCATTTGTTAATATAAGCTTTAAATTATCAGTGGTATGGATATTCCTTAAACACAGAGTCTAGGGAAATCTAGTTGCATTGTAAGAGCCTGCAAATATGCTGAAGGAAGGAAAGCTGCTGGAGAAGCCATCTGGAAAGAGGGACTAGTAAAGCTGAATGGTCATCTCTTGCTCTCGTTTAAGGGACATGGAGGTAAATGGGATCATCAAGGTCTAAGTTCAAGCTGTTGCTTTTACACTTCTAAATAATAGGAGAGGATTCTTAGAAATGTTAAGTGTAGGGAATTTGTAGTGATGAAAAGAATCCTGAAAGAGAATGAGGAAAAAAGCAGGACTCACTAGCAAAAGAAGTATATTAAGTGAAAGGTTGGTTTGTTTTGGGTTTTTTTTTGTTTATGTTTGGTTTGGGTTTTTTTTAAAGACTAAAGACTGATAGACAGGATTGAACTGATTGAACTGTACTTTAGGCAGTATTAAACAGAAAAGCATGATTGAAAACCACCAAATGATTAACCACACACATTAAAAATTTTAGGTCAGTTGTTAGATGTTGTGCAGAGGAATTGTAGAGGTTGCTTCATTTTGCTAAACTATCCTTTAATGTAACAAAGGAAGCTGTGAAAGCTTGTAAGTTTTTTAGTGTTAGTGGTTTGAAATCCAGACAGGTGCTTTCAGAGCCCGTGTGCCTTTCCAGAACCAGCAGGTTGTTGGGTCATGGCTGGGCTTCATCTCCTATACCTAGCAGTGCTGTGCAACTTAACCTGGTCTGTTATGTGGACATGACTTCTGGTAGGCAGTACTGAGCAGAGACAAAAGGAGGAGAGGTCTGGATGTAACCCTTTGTAACTAACCAAAATGCATGTGTATAATCTGAACTCTGCAGAAGAGGAGTAAGAAAAGTGTTTTGGTCAGTGTGGCATTACAGTAATACCAACCAGCAGGCAGCCCACACAACTTGCAGAAGCAGTTTCTCTAGATGCATTTGTATGGAATTTCAGCTTCAGTATTTCTTAAAGGGAGTACATGTCTAATTTTAAAAGCATTTCTTTAGTTTTTAATTACCTGGTTTGGTTACTAGAATTGTTTATTTTCCTTTTAAGTGACTTAAAAGAAATGAATTTTAAGTCAAGAACATACTTCAGTATTCTGAACACTTCTGAAGAATATATTCTTACCCTTTACTTTTGTCTTTGCATGCATTTCCAGTTAAGATAATTAGCTAAGAGATTTATGTTAAAAAGAATTCCAGTTCCTGTATGTGCAGTTACAACTGTTTTGTAAAATTAAACCTTGTTTTGACCAGATTTTTTTCACACGAACAGACTGATTCCTTTTTTTTTGGAGTGGGAGGGAGAAAGGGTGTTTTACATATGGTTGAGGAGACTACATAAGAGAATCCAAATTATGAAAAAAAAAAAAAAGATGAAGGGTAACGTGGATAATAAAATTAATGTTTCTTCACTCTCATTAGGACAACATGTATTTCTTGCTTGGAACATTTTTTGTTTTCTCCAATTTAGAGATGAGACATGGCATATTTCTTCTCCCCTGCCATCCATTGCTAAGTAGTGAATGTATGTGCAGCAGCATTCCTTACGCTCATACAAAAGGTTTTGTTTGAATTATCTGAAGCTAGTTTGTTGTGGTTTTGCTGACAGTGGCTGGGATCTTTCAAGCTGATTTGGCTTGCTGCAGTGGTGACTGTGTTGAGGAGCCAGAATTTTCCCAAAGCTTTTCTAGATAAACAAAAGACCAGGGACACTGAACATCTCGTCATTTCTTTGGAAGGCCTCTTCATTCTTGGGAGTGGTATACAGGCTCCAACTCCATGGCTACAGCACAGCACAGAATTAAAAACTCGAGAACATAATATCCAAATGATGAAGTTAGGAGATGGTTACAGTGTCATGTACTTTTTGATATTCTTTCTTTCTTTAGTTCATGAGCAACAGCTGGGGCATGTTCTGCAAAGCTGGAGACAGGGAGGACTCTTTAGACCCTGCCTTGATAACTGAGTAGCTGGCTAAATGGTTCATTTCCCAATATTTTTAAGAAAGCCTGAGTACTTGAGTGTCTTGATAACAGTTGGTCTTGACAAAGAAGGGGAGGTTATTAATTGCCCAGTTGAAATATCTCTTTACCCTCAGTCAGAAAATACTTTCCCAGGTTTGCCAGCTAATTAGATAGCCTGCATATTTTGTAAGAGGTGGTTGTTGGTTGGGTTTGGTTTTAGATTGAAACACCCAGTATTTTCAAAGGACTTCTTGGAAATCTCAAATTAAGGATGTTCACACAATTCATTGTGAAATACAATTTCTGACTGATTCAATTTAAAGTGTCTCTGGCAGCTGGCAGCACTAGTAGTACCGAACAGGAAACAAAGCACTGAATTTAAGACCAAAGAGCTACTGTTGTAATGATTCCGCTCTTTGCAGACCAGCAGTGTCATCTGTAAGGCTGAGGAGCAGTGAGACTGTTTTTTGGGAACAGGATGATCTTTGTGTGTGGAGCTGAAGAAACCAGATCCTAGTGGCGCAGCTGTGCTCCAGGCCATTAAACTGTGGATACATTGTACACTGAGGAAAAGGCGAAGTTGGGCTCCTTTCAGAATTTCCATCATAGTATGGGAGCTCACCTTTGAAGATTCAAACTCAGACTGATTGATTGATGCTTTTTTGCTGTTCTGCAGCTACTTGATTGTGTTATTCCACTGTAAGGCAGAGTGTCTATCTTGCCAAAGATAGGATTTGTATGCAAAGCATGTCTGATTTATTTATCTTAATGGAACATGCATATTGTATGTAAAATTCCTATGGGTTTGTGCAATTTAATTCAAATTCAAAGTTCAAGAATTTTAATAGTTAAGGTTTTGTGTCTAGCATTGGGTCCTAGGTCTGGGTGGCCTTTGGTCCTGCACAGTTTTGGAAAAGTCTGAATCTTTGCTCTTCCACATACAGAAAAAAAAATTGTAAGAACTGTGCAATTCTAAATGAGAAAAACATTTGTTTCATAGGTCATTTCAATAATGATTTTAAAATCATGACAGTTAGATGCTGGCAGAACTGAATAAAGAATCCACTTTCAATTTCAGCTGTTTTGTATACACTTTACCACTCAAGATCAACAAGAATTTCTTAAATGACATCATAGTACTGATTTTAAAATGTATGAATTGCTTTTGTAAATGGAATGTCTGGAATACAAAGGGGGAAGATTCTGGAAAACACAGATTTAGTTTTGCTTGAGAATAGCATTGAATTTTGAATGCTATAATCTTTGAAACTTTTTTATTTGTGTTTTGTTGGGTTTTCTTTTCTCAAAAGATAGGTACTAAGGAAGAAAGGTTGTCTCATTGTTTTCTTTTTCAGGCCCTGAGGCAGCTCAAAATAGTTGTTTAAAAATTAAATTTCTGCATTTTATTAGCTTTCTTTTCTGGCTCTTTTTCCCCAAGATGGTGTAAAATGTAATGGGACCTTGCAAAGATTAGATTGGAATGCTTTTTGTCCCTGTTTTGATATCAATTATTTCTATTACCATGCAATATATTGGAGTATGAGAAATGCAGTCAGTTTAACTCTACTTGCCCTCTTAAATGAAAGAAGGGATTGATGTTTCCATTCTTATGTGCAAGACTAGTAACACTATCCTCAGATGAGGTAGCCTTGCCGTGGGGAGGTTAATACACTGGCAAACAGTGGGTGCAGATGCTGCAGCTAGGAGCTGATACCTGTTAGAAGGTGAAGTTGCAACTAGCTAATTTGTTGAATTTGAATGGCAGGAACTGATAAGCTGTTACCTCTGCTCTGGAGTAAGCTGGCAAAATATTAATATCTTAAAATGGTTTTGGCAGTCTGGCATTGTCATCAGTGAGCCCCGAGATTAACTGCAGAAAGTTGATCCCATTCCTTCCCTGTAGTAACAGATATGGCCATATCATACAATGTGATGTACATATGTATATCCTTATCTACTGAGGATGTACAGTGCTCTTCTGATTGGACTGGGGTTTTGTTTCTTTGTTTACTCACTGAGACCTTTCTTAAAAAATTCTATCTTAAAAGTAAGAGGGCTCTTTTTTTCTCCCCTGGAATTTTAAAATCTTCATTAAATATTAAATATTGTTCTTTTGACCCTAGCTTTCGGTCAAACTAGGACAAATATCCATTGACAAAATTTTCACCTGGACTTTCTTTGTCAGAAATGCAAATAACAGAAATGTCTTAAATTGCTAGGGGTACTTTGGTTTCAAAAACGAAGCTGGTAACTGTCTACTTTTTAAAAGAAATTACGTAAAACGTTTAGCCAAGAAAACTCATTTCTGCTTTACACAGGTAAGGTAAAAAAGGCATTCATTTTTACTTTAAAAAACCTCTTTATTTTAAAAGCTGTCAAATGGCATGAGTCAGTATATGGGCTTTTTTCTTTGTTAATTTGATCAGTTTGTTGTCCCATTGGGCTGGAGTCTACAAATATTTAAGCATCGGATGAAGGGGGGGCAGCGGAATGCTGCTGTGCAACACGCCATGCAATCCAGCCTCTTCTGCACTGAGCCTAGGCTCTCTGCACTGTTGCGGTTTTGTCTAAAGGTGTTCCCCACACACACATTACCTGACTGGTGTGCTATTACCGAGGATGAGTTCCTACAAAAAATTGCTGATGCAGCAAGCTGCAGGAAGAGCTGTCTAGCAGACAGGAAGAGCTAATGCAGGATAAGGCTCTGGAATACAGAAAACCTGATGGAGCTAAAGGACAAAGAGAGCTTTGTGATAAAGCCTGAAGTAAACCATAGAAAGGTATTAATAGGGTGCTTGTTTAGCCTTAAAAATACGTATATTGATACATATCACTCTCTCATATGGAAGTTGAGAATTGTGATATATCTTCAGGTGTTTAAGCTTGATCTAAGATCATAAGTAGTGCTTAATAACTGTCCTGGCACATTAAATTAAGAAATGTTGGGTTTATGATGTAGAACTCATCCCCCTTTTGCTTGTACTTCATAAAAGTTGCAAGTCAGAGCTTTCTGTCTTGGACCAAAAGAAAGTTATACCTATTGTTTCAGTATATGCATTGAGATGTTTTTCAATCAAATTCTTACCTAATAATACTCAGTCACTCTGCATTGTCTTCATGTGGAGTCTACTGTCTCCACTCCAGTGCTGCTGTAGGGCAGTTGCTTTTTAAAACAATTGAATACATTGAAAACTGCATATCTGTGATCCTTTCTTCTTAATGATGTAACTTGTGAAATATGTTTTTATGTAGTGGTTCATGTGGTAGTTCTCTCTCTCTCACATATCTTGATTTACTTGTCAGATTTGTCTTCTGAGAAGAGAAAGGACCAAAGCAAAATGTAAAAGTAATGGTGTTTGACTTGAGTAAGAACAGAAGAACTTTTTGCAGTATCAAGTTGCAAATGGTGTTGTTCCCAGAACATTTAAAATATTTCCCTGCATATATTACTGGTGTTATAAGGTCAGTCTACATGCAGTTGGAAAGCAAAACAAAACCAAAATTCTATGTATAAACTTCACTGTGTTTTAGTCAGTAGCCTTCTTATATATGGAAATCACTATTTCAAAGCATTAATAACTTCACTAACTTTTTGGTTGGTTGGTTAAAGATGTGAGAGTTTACAGAAAGAATGGCTGGATGTTCTTTAGTATGCTCATTGTGCGTGGGAACTGTTGGGGAGCAGAGGAAAGGGATTGTTTCGTTTATTTTTTTTTTTCTTACTCAACTAGAAACTAGAATTATTTTCAGATGTTCTACAATTTCATGAAGAATAAACTAGCCGCAGTGGAAATCTCGCTGTAGGTGGTAAACTGTAAAGACATCTTACCCTGAAGAAAGCATTTTTCTCTTCTGCTGCCTTTTTTTTCCCTCCCCTCACTTAGGAATTTGTTGTCATTTGAAAGTTGTCTTGGGTCAAAAGAAAAATGTTCAGGAGCCCGAGTTAATGGTTGCAGTACAAAAGGCTATGAAGGAGAAACTGATTCAGAATTTAGGGTGGCTTTCTTTAGAAACATGAAGAAGGGAACACTTTATTGTCAGGTGGAGGGTGAGCACAGCTCTGTAACAGTACAAACAGCATAACGTGTACCAAACTTGTACTCAAGTGCTAATAATAAGCTTTCTTTGACTCTGGGACCCTATATTCTATCAGCTCCATATAAAATTCCTATTTATCCTTGCATTACATGCAATTGTTTGTTCCATTATCATTGGTAACCCCCTCACTGCTTTGTTTTCTTCTTTCCCACTACATGCCTGTGTATTTTACAGTATTGTCTGTTCTATTTTCCATGACAATGATGAAAGCATTTAATTTCTGTTTTCACAGAAATTTAATCCTTGCTTTGGCTTTGTAGCTGTTCATCTGTCTAGTGAGTGTAGCTTTTTGTATGTCCTTTAAAATCAGATGATGAGGTGTTCAGAGGAAGAAACCAAACATCTTTTCTAGTTTAGTAGTGTGTTTGGCTAAAAAAGCCATAAATTAATATTTATAGACAGATGTTTGTGTGACATGCTAGGTAAAGAATGCATAGATTAGAAAAATAAGACACATGCAGTTTTAGTTTACTGAACAGGAAGACAGCTTGATGAACTAGAAATTTATCTTGCAGAGTGTGAGCTTAGAGGTGGAAAGATCTGAAATTCAATTTAAACCAGGGCAAGATCTGAAATGAATTTATCAAGGTGTGGATTTTATAGTGGTTGGATTTTGTTATTTTTCACAAAGCAAGCTCAAGAGAAGACAAAGGTATGGGCAGTATTTGTTATTTGGTACAGATTTTGTCAAAGAAAATGGTAGTTTCAGGGCAAGTGTTGCATGTTTTAGCTGACTGGTAAA